>JARKIB010000204.1:0-228420 GCA_029378385.1 Mycena metata
GAAGTCTCACCTGCGTTGGCCACGGTAACGGCGGTTATCGCGAGAGGTTCCGTGAAAAGGCTTAGGACATCTAGCTTTGCGCTGCAGAGCGCCATGACCACAGTAATGGCCCAGAGGAATGCCGACGACAAGTCAACGGAGGTGCTGCTTGTGGGCACCGTTTTTTTCAAGTCCTCGAGGTAGAGTACAAAGGATGAGAACGCGGGGGTGTAGAGGAGTATGAGGATGGCGAAATACACAAAAAGGCCGGTGGGGTGCCGGTAGAGCCAGCTAGCAAATGAACGACGGTGGCTAGTCATGGTTTGAGATGAAGACACAGGTCTCAGAGTGAGACCATTTATACCCAGCCCGGCTATTTCCGGCCCCTATTTGCTGTGCGGGAAGTGGGAGAGTGTGTACATCTGGCGGTAGCATCAATGGAAGCGAGTGACCGATATCTTGCGCCAAATATTGGTCGGACACGTGCCGGAATGTTAGTCGCCTAAGACCTTCCCTTTTCGGCCAAAGGCGTTGAATGCCAAACCGGGAAATGGGGGACAGAAAATAGCCTTGTGTCTCCTTCTTGCGAAGAAATGACGTCGGGAATAATTTCACAGGCCATGATCCAGTAGACGGAGGAGAGCAACCGAAGCAGATCAAAGGCAAAATCCAGGCGTTTCCGACTGACGATCGTGGATTCTTTGCTACCTGTTGAGGTAAGAGGTTTACGGGATTGACTCTCGGATGTTGGATGTCTAGCGAGACTCGCTACGGCGCTCATGGAGAGAAGCAAAGCTTGCGGTTAGTTGCAATTCAACTTTCCGCCGCGAAATTTTCGGAGAAGTCCAGAGTGTACTGTTGCGCTCTGCTTAACTGTAGAATGGGTCAGAAAGCAGTCAAGTAGAGGTTACTGGACACACTTTGATTCATTCGTGTCGGGTGAAGTTGAAAGAAATTATCAGTGGCGCGGTGAAAGCGGTAGCGGTACCGCTTCCACCGACACGGGGTGTAGAAGTGAGGCTGGAAAGCGCACTCGAGCCTCCTTAGTGGCGGCGTTCGAGTAGACAATCGTTGCAGTGATGGGGCTGCGGGATTCGCTTCTGGTGTTCCAAAGTACGCGCGCGTCGTACACCTCGGCCATAGCAGTGGGCTTGCCCTGCGAGATGTAGAAGGTGAGGTCGGGGGAAAGCTGGCATGTAAAGTTTAATTTGTGGTCGCTGAAGGTCATCTCCGTGGCGCCGAGTTGCATCTCGAGGCGCTGAAGATGAAATCGGAGATGTTCTGGCGATAGGGAAGGATGCTTAGTGTTTGCTTCTGGGAGAGGTACCAGGTGAGCGCCGCATCGCGGAAGAGACTGCTGATGGTGAGTGAGGACCCAGTCAGTGGGAGCAATTTGGGCTGCCTGAAGTTGGTCTCGAGAATGGACCACCAAGCGAGCACATTCTCGTTCACCGTTCCACCAAAGTACGGAAGGTTGACACGGAAGGATATAGCATGGCCGTTGGATTGAGATGCAGGGGCACTAACGTCAAAAGTGGCCCCAGTTAGCGCTTCGCGGAAGGCGGCAACACTGCAGACTTTACTAGGTAAAATTTTGGATGGTCGCCTCGCTTGAATTGAGTCATTCAACGAGGTTGGTGAGCATCGGCGCCAACTGCTGGAAAACGTCCAGTAAGGAAAAGGGTGAAAGAATTCTGAATTAAGACGGCAAAGGCTAAGCAGTACCATCTAGTCAATAAACCTCGAATCATCGTGTATGAGTCGGAATTGAGTCGGAATAAGTTGAAGAGTGGTCTCGAATCATGAGGGAATTATGCTAGAGGCCATAAGAACGAAATACCCTTGTCTTTATTCTTGAGGTACGATGGAATATATCACAGAAATGGTGAGGTGGCGGTGAGAGGTCGGGCCGGAGGGGCGCGAAATGCCGAGGTGGCGATACAGCACCAATCCGAAACTTGATTCAAACTTGATTCTCCTCTCACTGCGGGACAATGAGCTGGAAATTTACTGTCGCCAACGCGGCGGCACCGTACCCTGCTTCAATGTCCCAGGACATCACATGCACATCTAATGAAGCTCGGGCGCCTGCTGTTTTCGAGGCCTTCGGGTGCGCTCTGGAGTTGGGAATGAATTCAGTTGCTTTCTTTGTGCGTTCTGGTAACCTGGTCACTGAGCTTACCCTGAATACACCACTGCACTCTAGATCTCCCCTGCAGTCCCCATATACGACGGACTCGAGCTCAAAGACAACGCGAACGAAATATTTGCACACTTCCTTCGAAGTCTCCAGCTGGATGGCGCCGCGGGAAGACAAAAGGTCTCCATTCCAGGCAATTCCCACCTCGGTATCTGTCCGAGTACAGCTTACACTTGGAACAAGCAGCTATCTACAATCGACCCCCAATACCTAGACATTGCTGCCCCTGGAATCCACTGTATCCTCCTCCCTCTGTCGTTCAAAAGATTGCTCGATGATGCCAGTGCAGAGCTCCCCGATGCAAAAAAGCAGCATCTGCCGCCCAGCACCTCTAATGATAGCGACATTGCCGATGGTATGTGCCACTTGTATCACCGCGCATCGATTCTCACCCACTCCCCAGAGAGTACGAGGGTACGAATTATGAAGAAGGCATCCCGACTAGTCGACGCCGTCTCCCGAACCTCTTGGAATCCCTTAAGCAACCCCTCAACAACCACCGCCATTCCCATTCTAAACCTTCATCGCCACGAGACGTCGAATCCCAACTGGAGTTATGAGCCAGAGACCGTGGACGGTGTCCCCTGCTTTCAATACAAGGGAAGGAGTTTCCTGGAGGCTACCCTCCTCCCCCTTATCGAGCAAGAATACAGACGCGACGAGTCTACTACGAGAATTGGCGTCTTTGGAACGCAGGGGTCGGGAAAATGTCACGCGTTGATGGCAGCTTCCGCTGTTCTGTTGTCGAAGCATGTCCCGGTAGTTGTCTTGACTCTGTCGGGGACAAGGCCCAGCGTCATAGATCTTCGAGACGCTCTTCTGCTAGCAGTGGTCGGAGCTGAAGACCCGATGCTGGCCGACAACCGCGACTTTATTACGCAGATTTTCGACGCATGTTGTGGAACCAACACTCCAGAAAAGGAAGGAAATTTGGGCAAACTGTTCAGGAAACTGGCCGCCGAATCTCTGCGAGTTAAGCTCGTATTTGCGGTCCTTGGGCTGGATTCACTCTCCAAGGTGGACCAGGACTATGTGCTCAACTTCACCAGAGGGCACATTGTGTGCTTTATTGCCCAGGGCAACAGCCTTTTGCGGACTGCAGTTGAAGAATACATTGCTGAAGGCAAGCAGGGTTACAAGGCCGTCTACTTGAACGGCGGGCTAGAGGAGGTAAGGCTCCAGTCCAGTATAATCCAATCCTCCCAAACTTAGTCAATCTATCAGGATGAATATCGGGGTTGGCTTCATCAACATGAGGCCGATATCGGTTTCGCATTTACCTCCAGTGAAAGTCATTTCCTGGTTGCCAGAACTGGTAATGTACCGGCCTTGCTTTCAAGAGTCTTTCAAGCAATGAAGCACGATGTCGGCTGTATTGGACTCGAGGAGAAGCATCTCAAGTTCGGTCTCGGTTTGGACAAGATCATCTCAGCACATGTGCGGAAGATCTTGAAGGAGAACCCGGAATGCGGAGAGTTCGTGTTACTTCTATTCTATCTACATTCACTGACTTAGTACACCCAGCGATCTCCGTTTGTTATTGCTGGCCCTGCTCCACAATGACACGGTGGACGTGTCTCCGGTCCTGGTGCATCAAAATTATATGTATCAAGACAAGGACCACCGTTGGCGGACCACCAACTCACTCACTTTTGCTGCTGTCCTCAGCAGTCTGTTGGTCCTGGGAAACTGGGTCCGATTTTTCGATGTTCGCAAATGGGTAGGATGTATGAGCGTGATCCGAAGTAATCCGTCGATGGTCGGATATGCCGTTGAATACGGTGTCACCGCCGCGTTGGGCTCCGGTGTCGAGACTAAGGATCTCAGTATCCCGGCTGATCTCCCTATCTTCGCTGTCCCAAAAGGTGGGCGCCCTCCGGAGAGCATCGGCCCCGGTATCTATGTTCCGGTTGATTTCAACCACCGGTACATAGATTGCGTCGTTGTCTGGTTGAAGGGAAAGAGCATCTCCATCGCTCCAATGCAAATTACCAGCCCAGTCAGTTACATTAATGCATTATGACATGGGCGGAACGCCTAGGACGTAATGCGTTATATTAGGTCAGTTGTCAGCACAGCCACCGCCTGCCTTCCGAGCCTTACATCACGTCTGTCGGAGTTTGAAATACCTCGGACGGTTTGCTCGCCGTCCGTTCATCAACCGAAAGGAGCACGTGCTCAGTTGATTTGAGAGATAGGGGCTAATAAAATGCTTTTGGGCAGCGCTCTCGCTGCTTTTCGGGCGCGCTACGCGCTACAAGAAACAAGGTACATACACATACTCAACTCGTTAACTTCCCCGCCCTCCCGGGGTTTTTCCCGCATCCGCACGCGCTTCCCAATGCGCCTCCCGCCCCGCCCTTTCACGCCCCGCTCCCCGTTGCAGCTTGCTTTTTGGCCAGCATCCTTGTGCGTTCGTCAGAATGCAGCCGTATCGAAACGATATACGATCTTACCGCTCCAAAACCCACGTGACGTCGGCCACGCAAGCGGTCCAATCGCCATTCACTCCACCTTCCTTCCACCACCGCAGGCACATCAACACACTCAGAAAGCCGTTCACCCCCGGAACCTCCATCGTGCTCCACTCGCCCTCCCCGGACTGCTTCAGAGTCCCATCCGCCGCCACGCGCCATTCTGGGTTGATAGCTTTCCACCATCCCTCCCACGCCGATGCGAATTCCTCCGGTTTCTTCATCGTCGGCGTACCCTTCCGCGCGCACTTAACCCAATTTTTCACTTCCTCTGGACGCCCAGTCGCCGGAAACGCCTTGTTCTGTCTGACGTCAGCATCCCAAATCACGCCCCAAATCTTTCCGCGACTTACAGACGACGAGAAGCGCGTCGACTTCTCCAGCGCCCACCACAGTCCAATGACTTTGCACCAGTCTTCCCCCCACTCTTCAGTTCCGTTCCTCAGCGACGCCCTCGCCTCCCGTGCCCATTTTGGCGCCTCCGCCTCCTTGCCGTCTGTCGCGACCACCGATGCACCCTCAGCGCTCTTCAATCCCACACCCTCCGCTTCCACGACCTCAGCATCCGCCCCTGGTACCTGCGCGCCCTCGGCATTTGCCACCGACGCCTTGGCTTGCGCGCCCGCTTTTCCTCGCGTCGTCGGCGCATCCGTCCTCGGCGCCTCATCGCCACCACTCTCGTCCCCCGACGAATCCTCCGCCGTATCACTTTCATCCGCGCCCTTCGCCTTCCGCGCTCGCGCACTTCGCGTATTTTTGGGAGCAGCCTTCCTCTTGGCCTTTGTCGCGCCGCTTTTCACGCGCCCCTTCTTCGACGTTCCCTCAGCGCCTTGCTTCTCCCCCGCGACCGGTGCCACCGTCTTCAGCACCTTCTCTCGCCGCACCGCGTTGTTCTCGCGCTGGAGCGCAAACGTCGTCAAGCCCCGCAGCACCGCGATGCGGGCTTCCTTGGACGCCGGCGTCATCGCCTCTAGACTTTCACGTAGCGGCCCAAGGCTCGCCATTCGCGCGTCGAGACCCTCGGTCGCCAGAGGCGGTGTTACTGGACGTCTGGTCGTGGGGTCGACCAGCACCAGCGGCATCTCTTCATCCTCATCGGCGCCTAAAGGACGCAGGCCGCTCGTTCCCGCGTCCGACGTGGTGGAGGGGTCTGTGACGTGGGGAGCGACGGGGGGAGCGACAGGGGCAGCAACAGGGGCAGCGATGGGGGCGGCGATGGGGGCGGCGACGGGGACAGCGACGGGGGCGACGGGGTTGGCTGGTGCTGCAATACCGTTGGCAATCGGGGGCATTGGGGGCAAAGGGATAACGCTGGGCTCGCTGGGTGCGTCGGCTGTATGCTCTTTCGCTGCGCACGTAATTCAGTTTTTTTGCCTTATTAGGGAATTTGCATCGAAAACTCACCCGCGGCCGTGATAAACCGCACGAACTCTGCCAACACCCTCTCGTAGCCCTCGGGGCTCCACTGCGTAAAGTCTTGCTCCTTTTGAGGCACGTCCGCCTGCGTCTTGCCTGCATGGACGCTCAAAATATCGAATTTTCCTTCCACCGGGCGTCCGGCGACCAGCATGATGTAGTACCCTGTGTAGGCTCGCAGGGCCGCCAACAATGGGGCAACCGTCACCGTAAACCGTCGACGAGCTCTACGCGACAACGACATCTCGTGTCAGCGTCGACATTGAATCTGGATGAAGCAAACGTACTCTTCCATGTCCTCCTCCTCCACACTCGGCAATCCCTCGTCCGCCTCTTTCCATGCTTCCACCATCTCCCCATGCTCCTTGAGCGCCTTCTCCCGAATCCTCGACTTGACGTCTTCCGGCTCTGCCTCGAACAACCGACGAGCAACCTTGCAACGCGCAGCCAGCGCGTCCGCCCGGCCAATCTCAGCATGTTCGCGCTCGAACTCTTGCGCGACGCGGTCCTTGAACTCGGAGTGTTGCATATAATACTGGTGGTCGCTGATGCGCTTGGGGCACGGCTCAGTCGGACGACGCAGGCGCGACAGCCACGGTGAGAAAGGGTTCGCGGTAAAGCCCGCGCCGCCCCTCTGGTGGTTAAACCAAGACTTGATTTTCTGACGCCGTTCTCAGTAGGTATCCCCCATGCAGCGACAAACCACGTACGATTTTGAGCGCCGCCACTGTCGCTATTTTCCGGTCGATATCCGCAGGCGAAAGCACCTCCCTCTCCACACCGCGTTCCGGGTCAGGCTCCTCGTTCAGCGTCAGGCGCCATGGGAACAGCTGGAAGTACCCCTCCATCATGGGTGCCCAGAACTCGCGCGTCTTTCGTTGTTTGGATTTTTTGAAGTATTCGGGAAGCTGAGATCTGAGGTACACCTCGCGCGCGCCGTGGAAGTCGCCTTTATTTCCTGGTTTTTGCTTTGGAGCGTCCTTTTTTTTTTTCTCTTTGGCCATCGCGGTAGAGAGAGGATGCGAACAGGGAAGCGCAGGACGGGAACCCCCGGTGCGCCTGTTGTCCTGAAACATCCGTAGCGTGCGTCCATGCCTCATTTGTTCTGTTTTTATGTACTCCTCCGCCCTTTGTTATGTACTCTCAGCCATTTGTCGTACGCAGTCAACCAATTGATTTTTGCTTCTCATTTATCATCTCTCCAAAGTGTGCCAAGAAATAAAAGCGCCGTTTAGCCCACTACACTAAGAAAGCCCGGCTACTGAACATTTTGCATACAATCTAGCTACATTCTCTCTCGTCTCGATTTCGCTTCACCTCACCTCTTCACGCGCGCCTTACCCACGCCTCGACCACCGCGGGGTCGGCGTCGCCGATGATATCGTTGTCCGGGATCTTGAGTTTGCGCGCAACAGCCACCGCGTCGAGACTGAGTCATAATCAGACAATGTACAACGCGCGCGGCAAATCAAGAAAGAAACTCACTGCGAGGGGTACGTGCGATACACGCCTTTGACGCCCCAATGCACCTCCACCGGCGGCCCATCGCCCATCTTCGCGAATGCCGTTGCGCCACGATCGTTGGTGCTGGTGCTGGTGCTGGTCGACGACGGCGCAGGCTGCACCTTGGACCCCGTCCCGGACGTCGGAGTCGCCGAGGAAGTGGCCCAAGAGTCAGTGTACGCCCCGTGGCGCTGAGCGGGGTTCGGAGTCATCTTGGCAGCGGGGTGCGAATGGGCGGGGACCTGCGAAGTCGCCTGGACACCAGGGAGAGGCGACGGTTTGCCCGCGACAGCGTCCTGGACGAATTTGCGCTGCGCCGAGCCGAACGAGGGCGTGTGGGTCGAGGACACGGCGGTGGAGAGAACGGTGGTCGGCGGCAGAACCTGCAGCTCAGCTGCCGCGACGGGGCAAATGAAACCATGGTCTGCGGCACACATCGCCGCCCACTGCACCTGCGCGTCCTCGAAGCGGGCGAGCTTGATGCGGAAGCCGCCACGGTACCCATTGACTTGTTTGGTGGCAATATCCCTACGCCATCAACATCTCAGCGCTGAGTCTGGCGGGTGAGAGGGGAACCCGAAACTTACGGGTCGGTGTACGTCCCCACAACAAATCCACGCTCCACGACGTAGAAAAACTTGTCGGCGGAGTCCGAGTGCAGCTCGGTGTTGATTTCCGGGCAAGGGTAGTAAGGCATAGAGCAAGTGGGTCGAGTGCCGGGAGGGTTTGGTTTGCGAAGAAACATAGTGGGATGGGCGATTCGTGCAAGGATTGCGGATTGCGGCCAGGCATATAAGAAAAAGTCAAGAGCCAACTGCCGGCGTTTGAGATTTCCTGAATGGGACATTACGTACATCTGCTCCCACGTTTCCTCTGTGCTTCCGCCTTCTCCTGCGCAACTGAATTCCACTTGAGCCCCAGGCGGGGTATTGGCTCCTCTCCTCGCCTGGCTCGCTCTGTTCTGTGCCTCTATCGTCCTCACCTATTGCAATCTCTGGCTCTACCTCTTCAGTCCAAACTCCGTCTGTCCAAAACTTCGTCTGCCGCCGTTTTACCAACATCCGCCCCTGCCAGCGAGCGAAGACGTCTCCCTGTCCACTTCCGTTGCCACAAAGAACATGCCCCGCCCATATATTCTCCCTGCCCCTGTCTGCGAACGCCTCAAGCCTGCCCGCGCTCCAGCATGTAGGCGGTTTTTATTCCCCCAGAATTTTCCTGACCCGAACGTGTGCAGGCCCAACCCACTCGAAATCCAGCCCGATCTCGCGGATGCTCTCGGCCAGACTAATCGGTTCCGCGTGTACCTTATCTTCGGCGACACCGTGGGGGGCATCGAGGCGATATGGGAACGGCGAAGTTACCGCTCAGCCGTCGAGGTCTGGTCTGCGGTGCACATCGTTAGCGTGGACGTCCTCGAACAGTCGTGGTACTTCAACAACCCCCAAGCGCTGTGCGACTACCAGCGCCGCCTCCACGCGTTGCGTATTTTGGCTTGTGCGCTCGAAGCGCAAGGCGACACGTCTCGTACGTTTTCCCTTCTTCTGCCGCGACATGCCCTGAATTATCCGCAGGTTTCCCGCCGCCTTCTTCCTCTTGATTAATCAATCCTGTCGTCAAAACAAACCGCCGCGCAGGCGCGTTTCCATAATGTACATACACCGTCTCCTACACAAATGCCAATAAAATGGTGCAGCCCGATGCGCTCCGTCCCACCCCACAATAACGCCCAACCGACAGACCCCGCTCACCATGTCCTCGTCTTCGTCGTCCCTCACGCCACACAATGGCGACCAAACCATCTTCTTGCCACACCACGGCGGCAACGGCGGCCAAACCATCCTCACGCAACATTTCTTCGCCCATAAACGCACGGTCCTCCGCCGCTCCTTCTCCATCGAGCGCATCGCCTTCATGACCGCCTTGCTCGACGACTTTTTCCAGGCCGTTGCCCATGGCACCCTCCCCGCCTTCTGGCGTTCGACGTTCCACTCTTACTGGCTCCAGTTTCCGTTGCCCCTGCCGATCCACATCGACCCCTACCCCACGATGCCTGTTGACCCTGCCCCCCTCACGAACGATGAGTTGGACAGGCGCACCCTCGTCCAAATTCAAACTCACTCTGTACGCCTTTTCCTCCCCTTCCGGGATCTCTCTTCGCTCACACTCCCCACATAGAAAATCCGGGCTTGGTTCCAGCACAAGCGCGTCATGCGAGCCCATCAGGGCAACTGAACCCGGCAAAGTACGTGCCTCCTCCTCAGTCCGCGCCATCTCTGACCACGCATTTCCATAGACCGTACATCGGACTTTTTTTACAAAATCTACTACCCCTCCCGCGTCCTCTAAATCCCTAGTCTACACGTTCCATCATGTACACCTACCTCGTCCCAACGCACATTCCTAGTCCCCCCCCTTCCCTTGCTTGTACACCTCCCCATCTTTACTCTGAATCCAATGCTTTTCTTGACTCAATTTTACGCCGGAACATACCATATGTAAGACAAACGCGAACAAAACGCGAACAGATTAATTCGATGCGCCAGACGCCGTACAAGAAGGTTGAGTACATAAGACCCGCGACGGCTTCCGCACTTTGCACCTTGCTCTCCGTCTGCGCCCAATCCGCTCTGTGCCCCAAAGTCCAGCGTTCCGTCTATTTCCCCACTCCTGCCTGAACATCCTCACTCAGGACGATGCCTGCACCACCCCCCCGCGACTTCGAGATCATTCGCAGCGCGTCCTGGTGGAAAGAGTTTCATGAGCGAAAGAAAAAAAGGAAAGAACGCGAAGAGGTGGCGAAGCGACCGCATCTCGAACTCGCACCTGGACAGCAGCAAAGCCCGCTCATCACCTTCGTCCCCGGTCGCAGCGTGCCAATTATCAGCGTCGTGCAGAACGACGGCAGCCTCCTCGCCCAACCGTCCACCGAGCCGCACGTCGCATGTCCCAAGCCGATCGTCATCATGGGGTCGAGCGGATGTTCGCCGCACACTCCTCTCGCGGGCGGGCCGGGCCCATCGAAACATGCGCGAATGATCATGGCGCGCGTCGCGGGACTCGCGGCCAAAAAAAGCGATCTTGAGGCGTACCAACTTGCACAATTGACTAGGGTTCGTTGTCGCATGTGGGTTCGTTGTCTCCTCGCTAACAAGGGTCGCCAGAACCTCAAGTCAGCCAAAAGCGCACCCCGCAGCGCCAAGTCCAGCAGAAAATCGGCCCAGGAAGGGTGCGTGCTTATCTTTGGGCCCAGTTTTTTTCTGACAGCCCTTCGTCCTCCAGTAAACGCCTGCGCGAGAAGGGGGAACCATACACCAAGCGCCAGTACCGGTTCGCCGACGCCGAGGTCATAGAAACCTCGGCGGCCATGCTCCGCCCTATGGAAGAAGATCGGATGGGCCGCGGCAGGCGCATCCCACTCGTGGACTGAGCCGTTGTCCGCGTGAGCTCTAAATCGCCCTATCGTATCGCTGGGTGTCCGTCTCGTAGTCGTAGTCGATGTTCTTCAATGCATGTGGGGAGGTATCCGTGTCGTAGTCGTAGTGGGTGTTCTTGAATGCAAGTAGCTTGTCTCTGTAGTCGTAGGCGGGATTATTCAATGAGCCTTGAATGAGCCTTTGTGAGCTACGCGGCGTTGAGAAAGCGCGCGATATGAATCGCGAACTCGTTCCCAGGCATATCTGTCGCGAACTGACTGCTGATGATGCTTTTTGCAGCACTATTGAGGCAACCGCTCGCGGGTTTCGCTTGAAATTTGGGGACAGCGGCAGTTGGGGCGAATGGAGGTGACTGGAGACGAATGAGACGATTTGGGCTTCCAGGAGAAATTCGTTGTATCGCTTCGGTGCGTGGGCCGTTGAGCCCGTTTTTTTTTGTGGTGATTCGGGACGTCACCCCATTGCCCTCACAATATTCTGCGAATTTTAGAGGCCGGGTGACGCGAGGAGAAAAAAGATTGGTCGATAAATGTCGCGAACTCGTTCGCGTGCCAGAATCCATCCGAACGCAATCAAAATCCGCAGTGGGGTTTCCTTCCGCCTACTGGCACCTTTGGGTGCATCCCCAATCCAACGCCGCGCTCTCTCCTCCTCACACCTGTCCACGCTCCGGGCGAACCCTCCTCGTCTCCACGAATCTTTTCTGGGCTTGGTAGCCTCGTCGAAGCCCGCCCAAGCCAAAATTAATGCTTGCGATCGCGAACTGATCGTCTCGCCCGTTCCTTTCGTCCACTCTTTCATGTAACATAAATGGGTCGCACTCCCCTCGACGCTGAAACCAAGGCCGCCAACAGACGTGCCACCCTGCAACGATATGCTCAGAGGTACGTGTCTGCCGCTGCTCACGAAAGAGTCAATGCTGACCATTGTCCTGTCCCAGGAACCGCGAAACTTTGCGCGAAGCCGCTCGCGCAAGAATGCAACGGTATAAACCCCTCCTGTCCTGGCTCTCTAGGCGACTTGATATGACGGCTGGCAGTGTTCGCGCGCAAGAGAAAAGTACAGAGGAGAGCGTTTTGGAGTCGCGCAGCAGGGCACGCGCATGGGCCGCGCAGTACCGCGAGAGGTGTGTCTCGCAGCCATCCTCGTCAGCGCTGTACTCACTGGTACTCCTATGTCAGCCATCGGGATGAGATCCGGGCCGCCAACGCTGCTCGACAGGGAAGGTAGATCCCGCCCACGCGCTCCCGTCGTATTGCTGATCCGTAGCCCCGACCAGTGTCCACGATGCGAAGAAAAAGAACGCAGCCAGTCCCAAGAAGGCTAAGAAAAAGACCACCGCCCCAAGTGCGAAGCGCACGACCACCGCCCCAAGTGCGAAGCGCACGACCAAGCCCAAAAAGGCCATCCATTCTCCGCCGCCTCGCCCCGCGCCTGCGAACGCGGGCTATCTTATCCCGTTCACGGACCCCAGTTTCCTGCACAACAAACACAAAGGCCCAGTGCCGCGCGCGCCTCGCCCTCGCCAACGTGCGCCTTCGCCGCCCCAAATTATCCCGCCTGGGCTGCGTCCGCCTCGCCCTAGCAAACGTGCACCTGCGCCGCCCCAGATTACCCCGCCTGCGAACACGGGCTATCTGATCCCGTTCACGGACCCCAGTTTCCTCCACAACAAAACCCCCGCGCCGCGCACACCCCGCTCTCGGACTGCGACCTCCACCCCAATTGCGACCCACAATCCCGCTCGCGAGACGGATGTTGGGCCGCGCTTCGCTTGGCCAGGTCGGCTCCTTCCGTACGACGCCAATGCGGTGGTGACGGCGAACCAGAAACGTTGTAGGGCGCTGCGTCGGTGTGGCCTGGAGGAGGACAACGGGGAGGACTCGGACGCCGACCTCCCGCCGGGGATGTGTGGCTGTGAGAATCCGACGTGCCGGCGCCTTCACAAAAATGAGTCGAAGAAGAGGAGGGAGTGGAAAGGATTGGCTTAAAGTAGGGATGTCGCTACCCACCATTGTAATTTCTTGCGCTTCACAATTGTAATTTCTTGCACTTTAGTCATCGCACCAAGTCTTTTAAAAAAATTGCACCAATTGAATACGTGACAGACACCAGACTTATTTAATATACATGCTCTCAGTGCTCATATGGTGCAATGGTAGTACGCTCTGGCTCCGTTGATGAGAGTAGAGATTCGTAATCAGAGAGAGACGGTTCAATCCCGTCGGTGGGCATAGAAACTTCGATTTTTCGGAACCCTTTTTTCTTCCATGTTCCTTAAGGCGTCCTTTTTGTTTTTATGGTTAAGGGAAACGAAGGCGAAGGTGTGACTGCCTAGGTGTGCCTTAACCTCTTTGGTGCTGGATACATCACACTGAGTAGACAAGGTACAGGTTTATTCAACGGGTTTCGCAGAGATCTAATGTACATAATTCTTGATTTGAGTAGCCAAAGATAGCGGTCAGAGATATGCAAATGAGTCAAAGCTAGTAGGTAGTCAGAGATATGAAACGCGGCGCGATCACCCACCCCCCGTGCTCTCGCGCGCCTTCCGCAAATTTTGAGCGTCGGCCAGAGTATCAACGAGGCGGATTTTGAGGGGGGGACCGTCCACCGCGTCACGCAGCGCCTGCTCGGCCTCGTCTCTGCTATGGGCTCAGCGTCGGCCGGAGTAAAAATCAATCAAGCGACTTACGCATTGCGGCAGATCTGCCCGTCGGACAGGAGGAACCACGGCCCTTCAGTGGACGCAGCACTGGATGATGCGGTAGGCGCGTGAGACGCGCAGGAAGAGCTCGACGCGGACCGCGCGTCAGAAGGCGCGTAAGAGGAGATCCCGCGCGCAGCGTCCGCGTAGTAGTCGCAAGGGAAGAGTTTGCCGATGCGGTATTGCTCGCGTGGGAACTTCAGGCGTGGATCCAGACCGGAAGGGTCGTGGAATACGAGGCGGTGGAGGTTGCGCTCCGGCACCAATTGGATGGAGTTCTCGGTTTGGACGGGGGTCGTGTGGTGACCGTGGTGAGTGATGCAGAACTTGTAATGCGCATGCGCAAGGTCGATGATGTGTTTGTGCTTCTCCACCTTCTCGGGGTCGTCGTGGTCTTCAAATCGGAATGCGGGGTCGTGGAGATCGGCGAGGTAAATTTTGAGAGAGGATCTGCGAGAGAGGGAGTGAGTCGGATTCGGACGAGCGAAGTTAAGGGAGTGGCGCACAAGTCCGTGAATGCAGCAGAGTTGGTTGGGTGCTTGAGGAACAACCAACGCGAGCGCCCGTCTGTTTCGTGTGCGTCGACGGTTTTAAATGCTGGGTGCGTGTGCAAGGGAAGAGAACAAGCGAAAGCACCGTCGTTGTCGGCGCTGAGGGGGCGAGACGGATAGACCATCCCAGTGTGCTTCGCCATGGGAGAGAGTGGCAGAGAGAATTGTGCGCGGAGAAAATTGCTGCGGTAGACTGGGTTTGTCCTGGATTGGCGGGACTATGACGCTGCAGGCAAACGGGAGCAAACACGCTTTCGCTTGCCTTTTTGGGGACGCGCCGTGGCTCAAAAATGTCTTTTCGTGCTCGACTACGCGCCCAAGCCTCCAACGAGCCGCCACTCAACCGCATACTGTTTGCCCCGGTCTCCGAGATCGATGCCCCAATCGAGACGTTCGTCCACCGCGTCAGCCACGACAATAAACGCGTGCATCGGGAACAAGTCAATATTGAACCCCCAAGCCCGGTAAAGCGCCAGAATGAAGAGCGACAACGCTTGCGGGATGCGCAGGCCGCACATGGCGCGTGCGACGAGTCTTTCACGTTTGAACGATATCGTATCGACTTGGGCGACACCTTTGGCGACGACGGCGCTCCAGACGCGTCCGAATGGGATCCCCACGTCGTCAAACCTTTTAAGCCGTCCGTGAGCGGGATTTTCTGTAGAATCAGGTTTGTTTCTAACGTGCTTTAGGATAAATCACTCAGCGAATGGCGACCGAAGGTCGATATCTTCGCGAGCGAGTATGTGCGTCTCCACGGCCGGGGTACCGCCAACATCGATGCTTGCCCTGGATGCGGTCAAGCGGGCCCGAGCATCCGATGTCGGGACTGCCATGGAGGTGCCCTTTATTGCGAATCGTGCGCCGTCTCACGGCACCACGAAAATCCTCTCCACCGCGTATATGTGAGTACTTCTGGTGCCGAAAGTTGTCCCGTATGTTGACGTATTGTACCAGCGCTGGATTCACCCAGGGTTATTCTCTAAAATCCCGCTAGCGAGCCTCGGCCTGCGCGTCCAACTGGGACATCAAGTCAGTGAGCGGTGCGAGGCGCCCGAGCGCGGGCACAAGGACTTTGTCGTGTTGCATACGAACGGCATACACGAAGTCCAGGTGGATTTCTGCGGCGCCGGGTGTAAGAATGCCGTGCAGGCTGGGCCGCCCGAAGTCCAGTTGCTGCGCGCGAGGTGGTTTCCCGCGACGCACGACAAGCCTCGATCATGCGCCACCATCGACCTTCTCGACCAATTCCGGGAGGCGACACTGCAGGCGAAGACTACGATGTACGACGCGTATCGGGCTCTGGAGAGGCTAACCAACAACACCGGGGTGAAACCCCCGGATCGGTATCATGAATGGATACGCATGTGCCGCGAGCATGCTTATCTCGAGCTCCTCATCCAGGCTGGGCGATTAGTGGCGTACGACTCGTCTGGCGCGGCAGGGACCAAGTCGGGGGAGTGCGCTGTCCAATGCCCAGCATGCCTGCGTCCAGGGGTGAATATCGACGACGACTGGGAGAACGTCCCGCTCGAGCAACAGTATGTTTCGTGTTTGCTGCGTATGTGCGTTTGTGCTGACCGATCCCGCTAGATATAAATTTACGCTGGACCTCGGCATCGATGCCTGCTTCCGCCTAAAGCGTCGGCTCGTGTCAAGCGAGCTCAAGGACCCAGGCCTCGGGACGGGGTATGCCTACATGGTGGAGAACGAGCCGTATCGAGAATTCCTGCGCACGGTGACGAACCAGAAAGAGGTGAGTAAAGGTGTCAACTAGATGACCTCGCGCTGATTTTGCAACAGATTAACAGCTGCAGCGGCCTCGCCGCTTTGGATTACGCGAACACCAAATTTTCGCGTGGGTATAGCTCGACTGGGGTGGGAATGTGCGTATGCGCTCGGCACGAATTTGTGCAGCCGAACGGAGTCGGTGATTTGCAACGAGGAGAGAGGTATATTCCTAGAAATATTGTCGGTGATCTGGAACTGACAACGTCGTTAGATTCGCTAATATGGACTATATATTCGGCTCAGTGATGAGGCACAAGCATCCCCGCCAACATACATTGGCTTCATACGACATCGTCTGCGCCTGGAACAAGCTTTTGAAGGAGCGCATGGCGAAGATGCCCGCACTCGTACGGTTGGACTTAACGATGAAGCTTTTACGATTCGTCATCCCGAAGCTCCATATATTGGGCCACAAGGAGCTCTGTCGACTGCTCTACTCCTTGAACATCACACGCGGCGCCGGACAACTCGACGGGGAAGGGATCGAGCGGCCGTGGGCTAGTATCGGCGGACTGGCGTCGAGCACGCGGGAAATGGGCCCGGGAGCACGGCACGGTGTACTCGACGCCCAGTGGGGTTCTTGGAACTGGCAGAAGCTGATCGACATCGGTACGTGGTTGCCGTTCTGTTTGAATATCTCTGATTAACGGTTTTCTTGACAGTGGCTACTTTGCGCCGTCGCATGGACAGTGCGAAGGAGGAGTACACGCGGCAGAAGGAGGCTCTGGACGCGTTTTCCGCGGAACAAGCCTCCTTCGTCCCCAATTGGCAGGCGCGAGTCGACGCGTTCGAGCAGAGGCAGTTGGAGCTCGGCGCCGATTCTGTTGCGGGGAAGGCGGACAATCCGTATGCGGTGAAGATGAAAGGTATGGTCTTTCTTGGCTTGACGAGTGGGACACTTCTGACGGTTACGATGAAGGCAAAACCGAAGGGGATGTGCGTCTGAAACGGAGCCAGGTCGAGGCCGAGGACGTGAGGAAGGGCGTTCCCCTCCTTGCACGACGTGACCCCCAGCAAGTTTATCGCGTGCGGCTTGGATCTGGAGGCAGAGCAGTAAGTGCTTGATTCGTTTGCGGGGAGTGCCTGGAGCTGATTGAGATGGGTTTCGTTTAGACGCAGAGTACGCGTGCAGGTCGAATTGAAGAAGGCGAATACCACAGGGATGCAAATCGACCTCATCGCCCTGCGCACATCTTTGCAGCGGGGCATCAGCCGTTTTCCGGAAGTTGCAGGGAACGTACACACCGACGGCGCTGCAAGTCCTGGGGGAGCTTACGCTGGCGGAGGATGCGCCGGTCGAGACGATGCCGCTTTTGCTTCCATCGTCGCTGACCGTGGCTCAGCGGGCGACGTGCGGCGCGGGGTTGGCGGAGATTGAGGAGGAGATGCGGGACGCGCAATGCGGCGAGGCGCTGGTGCGACTGCGTAATCAACTCTATGTCAAGTCAAGGCTGCTCGTCCACAAAGGCCTTCACTCCCGGAACCAGGGCGCGAATACCCGCGCAAGAGGGTTGGTTACACGGAACGAGATCAAGATTCGGCTCCACTCAGAAAAATACCAAATGAGTTGGGAGGCGTTGCGACGGCTCAGCCCGACGGGGAATCCAGGGGAGGTGGGGTGGCATCAGTTGAAGGCGACGGACGTTCAGTGCTTGCAGGACGAAGAGGATTTAGAGAAGAATGCGGAGAAGATGGAGCGGCAGCGGGCGAGGAGATTGAAGCGGAAACGGGAGTTGATGGAACACGGGATGCTGCCCGCGGAAGCGGACGACGAGGACGCCGACACGATGGATGTAGATGCGGGTCCAGCACAGCGTGGCGCGGAGAATCGCCGCCAGCTTTCCTGGATATGGACGGTTGCCGGAATCGGGGGGGTTGACGCTGATTTGGAAGACGGTACGTCGTTCCGGGTTACCTGATCAAGCCTTGAAGCTGATTTAAAAGCTTTGCAGCTTTGCGCATCGAGTGGTCCAAAGCATACGCCCGAACGAAGCGATGGGGCGAGGAAATCGAGATCCTCGCCGCGGAGTATGATCGGGTGCTTGCGAGCTTCGATTACGAGGCGGCGCGATGGGACGAACGCGTGGAAAGCGTGGTTATGGGATTGGCCTGGGAGGAAGTCGACGGCGCGAAGGCCTTTGCAAGAAAACAAGTGTCGATGTTCCGCGACCTGCGATCGCGCGGGGAGACGACGTGGACGGAGGCGAAGTTGGGCCGAGGGAAGAAACACCGGCGGGCGGTGGCGCCGATGAGGGATTCTGAGGGTTTGGACCGAGAGGAGGAGGAGGCCGAACGTGAACGGGTGCAGGAGGAAGAGGAACGAGAGCGGGAGGAGGAGGAGGAGCTGGTGCAAGGGGATATTGCAAACGAGGAGGAGTTTTTGATGGGTGGGATCGGGGATGATGATTGAAGCGGGGCCCAGCAACCACAGCGCGGGGCGCGCGGGGGGGCGCACGCTGGGGTACGAAGGCGAGGGCGGATGGCATCGACTCGGACGGGCGCGTGCAGAGCGCGATGTCGGGAAGGGCGGGCGGGCGGGGATGATGAGCGCGTGTCGAGGGTGCTGCTAGCTAGCGGGAGACGCGGGGACGAAGGCCGAGGAGCAGCGTGCGGGCACCGTGGCGGTATGAACGGGAGAAGGAGCGCGTGGGCGGGCGCGAGGGCGGGAGCGGCGAGCGCGAGGGCGGGAACGGCGGGAGCAGCGAGCGCGTGGGCGGGAACAGGGGGCGCGCCGGCGCGGTGCGACGCAACAGCGTCGAGAACGAGCGGCGCCCGCGCATGTCGGAGAGGGCGGGTGGGCGGCAACAACGAGCGGGAGGGCGGGCCGATCCGAACGCATTAGGTGCGGGCGGCGCAATATATAATTGGGTGCAAAATGAATATTTGTTACGGGCACGTGATGGTTCGGTTCCTAAAAGGGTCCCGCAGACGCCGGCGTCGACGGCGGCAGCGCGCCCCGCACCGTGGGAGACGGCAACGAGGGTGCCGCGGTGGTGCCGATTGTTGGTGGGATGCCGCGGGGCCGGGAATTACTGAAAGTAGTTACCCGCAATGTAACGCATTAGGCGCTTGGCGTACACAGGTTATATAACCTGTTATTTAGGGCACATGAGGTGAAATTACAACTTGCAAAAAGACAACGGCTCACGCGGATTCTAGAAGTTCGTTCTTTGAGAGCGATTGGAGGCTTTGGGAGGCCGCCACTACTAAACGAGGTTACTCCACCAAATGGGAATTTGTGTGGATCCTCAACATTAGGACCAACGCCGCAACGAATACCGAGAAGAAATTTGGTTCCACCCCAAAGCACCGAATTCACATCCTCTCCATCGGAACCATCAGTCGGGAAATCTATCGAGCTCTCCAAGATTGACAGTATGTCCCCCTCGTAGAACGCGGCCCTTCCTTATTACTTCCTCATATCACGACACGCTACGACGACGACCGCACGACCACAGGAAGAAGACAAGGAAGATTCGCTCGTGAGGCGGTGAATACTCCTTTCGCGTGGCGTGCTGCAGGAATCAACCCATCCAGTCTCCTCATTGCGGTGCGGCGCCTCCTCATTAATTATTGCGGTCGACCTCTCCTCCTCCGGTCGGTCGGAAGCGCGACACAGCCTGTGTGCCATTCCTTATATCACGACACGCCACGACGACAACCGCACGACCACAACATCACCAACACCAAGTACACTACCCACCACCGCCGCTCGAATAAATATAATATCACCCACGGACGCATTTCCTCTTCACGAGCGGTTCTCGTCGTCGTCGTCTGCTCCTCCGTAAGGGCGGGGTGGATAATCGACGATGTTCCTGCTGCCGGCTGCCTTTAATTGCTTCCCTCGCCGCTATGTCTCCTCACAAAACGTTACTGTACCCGCAAACACCCATGTATTGATAGGATATTGTTAATCCCCCCACTTCTTCCGTACCTTACGACGCCGGATATGATTATAATCGAGCTGTTTCTAATTGCTACCAGTCATTCAAATTTGTTCACCACAATTTTGAATTCGAGTGCTAAAGAGGTATCTGTATTTACTTTCCAAGTGAAGGAATGCTTTACGGGAGAACGGGACCCTCGCTCCTCCTGAACACCGTCACATAGAAGTTTACATGTGCTAGGAGTATCTACGGTGGCCGGACGAAGAAACATGTTCAGTACGCGGGAGGCGATAGTGGGAGGATTAAACCTGAAAAAGTGCCTGCAAAGAAAGTCGGAGATTGTGTTGTGAAGGGAACGACATAGCGGGAACCCGCCGTTTATATGCGGAGGTATCACAAAAAATACTCGAATAAGATCTGCTTCAACGATCAAACAGGGAGTTCGGGCGAAGAATTGTATTCCACCAAGTACACGCGAACAAAGAAACCGAAAGGAAAGAAAGGAGATGCACTACAATCCACAGTGTCCTTGACCAATATGATTGCTTGCGGGCACTGTCAGTACTCTCGCTTCGGGCATCGCGCGACGATTAAAAAGCAGTCAGGTCGCAGCCATCCTGACCGAGGACGGCGTGGGCGGTCGCAGGACACCACTGAGCGCGCTGAGCGCACAGCGCACGAGACCGATGAGATCTACGCGCCGCCGTGAGTTGTATCCAAGGCCCCCAGAACAAGAGAGTGTGAGAGGCATCGATTCACATTGAAAGCGGAGATGGGGGCTGAGGACGTACTCGCGTCGCAGCACGCATCCCTTGCGGGGTTGGTTGCTCGCTCATTTATTCCGTCGTAAGACGAGTCGTGCCATCGTTTCACCCAGGCGCATCTGGGACAAAGGGATACACCGGATCACTTTGCGTTCTGCGGCGCATGCCTATGGTCTTCGAATGCGGTACGCGCTTTGGACCTAAACAGTAGTTGGTTAGATGACCGTGAAAGAGGGAAAGGTCGGCGGGATGAAAAAAGGGATACAACAATATTCAGCAGGCTCAGCTTCGTTGGAGACGGATGGCAGTCCATTGGGTCCCCGGTTGGTTTGATGTATGATCGTCGTGCTTGCGAGTGGAGTAGTCTTGTTGCTTTGTCTTCTATGGATTCGCTTGTTGCATGAGCGCAACGGGGTAACTTGAGGCCTCAAGACCAAACCAAGAGGACGGTGTCGATTGGACAAAGAGTAGAGCCGTTGGAGTCATTTTCGTTTGTTGAACTTGGAACCGTCGCGGCTGTATGGTCGTCCCAGAGGCACACAAGTGGACGCGGATGAACTCGGAGGTGCGACCATGGTGGTGGCACTGCGGGCCGGGTGCGGAGACGGCGCACGGATGATGGGGTAGTGGGAAGGTTCAGAACAAGACGGCAGCTCCTCATTCGGGGCCTCCAATTCAGGAGGCGGTCTGTGAAGATGAAATAAGAGTTATTTCCACGGATGATAAGAAGGATGCTGGGGAGAAGGAAGGAAGAGAGAGAAGGAAGAAATCGAATACGCACTGTAATCCCTCTCGCTCAACTTTCCAACAAACCGAGGAGGTGCACCGGGGCCTTGGGGAGGATGACCTCCTGGAAGAACGGGGTGTTGAAGGACGCGAGTGTGGGGATCATGGAGACGATGATACAGCCCACGGCGGCGTCGCACGGAACGCTCCCATAGATCGCCGGATGAATTCTGTAACAAGGTCAGTAGGAAATTGAAATAGGCGGAAAAAAGTGCGCACTTGGTACCGGGTAGTGGGCGCGCGACCAAGGAGGACGGAGGCGGAGCGGAGAAGGGGGAGACGAGGACGTGCGCGTGTACGTGGGTGCCAAACGAGGGCGGTGACGGCGGCGAACACCTCGTTGAGTTCACCGCGCTCACTCGTTCTCTCCGCTTTGCTTAGCTGCCACACGAACCGTAACGACTCGGGGGACGTCGTTGGCGGGGACGGCGTAGGAGACGGTGTGGGACTCGAACGTGCGGCGTTGTACACGGGGGGGGGGGGGGGAGCGACGCAGGTAAGGTGAACACTGAGACTGCGAAGAAAGGAAGAGCTTCCCTCTAGACAAAGGAAGGAGCAGGGTTAGCCAAAAAGAGGCAGCGAAAGCATACCGATAATAAGTGAACGTGTGTGCTCCTCCCCAAAAGGTTGTGCTCATTCATGTCCGTAGGAGATTACGTAGCGCGCAGATGCTGCGATCGCCGAGATACGCTGCTGGACGAAAGAAGGCAGCAATGTTAGCCAAAGGAAAACACAAAAGGAGACAGCAAGTACACACGTCATTGGCGGGAACCCCATTGCAAGTACTGGGGCCGTGCACGCATAGACGATGAAGAGGGCACCGGCCAGTGGAGACTGCACCTAAGTCCGAGTCCCCGCGCCATCTAACTCCCGCCGTTCTCCTCTTGCTCTTCTCCAAGTCCGTACCCGCCCCGTTCTCTTCCCCAAACTAACCCGTCCCGATGTTGCTACATAGTTTTTGATCCACGTTCTCGAAATTCAGTCAGCTTCAATACAAACTCATACCCTTCTTCTGAGGTATTTCAGGCATGCAATTAGAGAGTAAGAGGGTCGAACAACGGCGGCCGACGTAAACGAAGACGAAGTGACAGAGTGAGGGCGGAAGAAGGCTTTGTTTGGTTGCGGCTTGTTTGCCACACGAATGCCACCTGATCGAGTGACTCTCTTCCCGAGTGCTCTCCACGCGCTTCGTCACGGCGTGTAAAAGCTGCATCCATTGTAGTGCTGGGTTTGATTTGTTTAATACGTTGTATAATACGGCGAGGTGCTGGAGCCTCCTGGTCTTGGATGTAAGGCTTGTTTAATACATTAAATACCGGCGCCGCCAGCCCGAAAAATTCCGGTATTTAATGTACAAAACATGTATTTTAACGCTGTATTTAACATTTTCTGTGTATTTAATCCACCTCCCAGGACCCACATCATCTGGGCAGGGACTTCCGCTGTTTCCGGTGCTGTAGAAGGCCCCTGCTGCGCATCCCGGTTTGCATAGCTGAGCGGTGAAAGGTGCCTCGCTTGCCTGGGGGAGTTGTTCCTATGGGCAAGGCATTTAATACATGCATTAAATACATGGCCTCCTGGAGCCTCAGGGTCTATAATGTATTATACAGGTATAATACGCCTTTGTATAATACGATCAATAAATACAGCCTTTAAAACCCAGCACTAATCCATTGCACGGTGTGACCGTGCACGTGGAAAGTCACTCGAAGTGACGCAGTCACCAGCGCGCCCTCTTTGTGTACGGAATGTACACGACGTCGTATCGACTCATGAGGAAGGGAACGATCTTCAGTGTTTGGCATGAGCTTGGAGTTCTAGACGAGACTTATTCAGGATCAACAGGGGATCGCAACGACGAAACTTACTCCACAAATCGGCGGGAATTGGTGTACATCTTGGGCTTAGGAGAGTAAATCCGCAACTGCATTGCAGCTTGGAAATCATATGAGCAACGTGATACATGCATGCACCGGTGCTTACTTGATTTTAGCCCGAAGGTGCAGAAATGCGGCTTTGAGTGCCGCTCCTTCAAATGTTCACCGTAGGCCACCCAATCATCTGCAAATTTCCTCAGTCAGCATCAACAGAGGAGGCCAGAAGCATCTGAAACTCGCCAAAATAGTCATTTATTTCTTCAAATATGCTCGCCCACACCTTGAGCTCGATTAGATCATCGCGCATCGACGCCATTGCTGCATTCAAGAGTCCCATGACAAGTATTTCATCGTCGGATGGGCCAACTCCATCCCCAAGCTGCACTCGCGCAACTGCATCTGCAGGCAAGGCACCCATCCACGCAAGCATTGCCTTCGTTACCCGCATTCTGAACGCCCAGATGTTCAGGCCCAGCTTGATCTCGTCGTCGGATTTATGAGAGGCGAGCAGGCCACAAAGGTCAGGGGAGCCCTCGAGAGATGGGAATTGGAATTTAGGGCGGATATCGCGGTAGAATTCGACCAGGTATGACTCCAAAGTCGCCGAACACTGAAATTCTCGACGCTCCGTTGCGTCGGAAGGAACATGCTCGAAATCCTGGTGGAAGAAGCGACCGTCGGGGCCTTGGGGAATATATTCAGAGCCGAGCATCCCAATGGGTGGTCGAGGACGGAAGTAGACCGTACGAGTGGGCATCGAAGGTAGAACAAAGGTAGAAAAGGTCTTTGATATAGGGGCTATTTGGTATCATATCATGATTCATTGATGCCTAACTGTTGCGCCTCTCTTCCTCCTGCTCAGTGCTATAGCTAACAGGTCGAGTTTTTACAACTCCTTCGGTGGGAGACAGCGGCATCGGCGACCCCGAGGTCGTCGAGCTCATCGCCACCGTTATCACGAACCTCGTCGAGGGCGAGATCCTCCAGATGAAGGACGTGCCAGATTGGGGCTCGTCAGGACCGCGCTGGGCGGCGGCGACGACGCGTGGCGCGTGTATTTGAAGAAGACGTACCTCAAGACCGCCAGCCTCATGGCCAAAGGGTGTCGCGCCTCCGTCATCCTCGGTGGCTGCGCACAGGGCGAGGTGTGGAAGGAGCTCGCGTACGCGTTTGGGCGCAATTTTGGGCTCGCGTTCCAGGTGCGGGCGTTTTGGTGATAATTTTCTGTGTCTCAACGAATGCAGTTGGTGGACGACGTGTTGGACTACGAGGCGGGGGAGGCGACGCTCGGCAAGCCCGGCGGCACGGATTTGCAGCTTGGCTCGCGACGGAGCCGGCGCTCTACGCGTGGGAGGAGCACCCCGAGATAGGCCCTCTTATCCTCCGCAAATTTGAGCAGGAGGGTGATGTTGAGTTGGTGCGTCGCGTTTTCTTCCTCTTCTCAATTTCAACCCATCCTCGATTTACCCTTCTAACCACCAGGCCCGCTCCCTCGTCCGCCGCTCCTCCGGCGTCGAACGCACACGTGACCTCGCACGTTCACACGCGGACAAGGTGTGCGAGCTCCTACAAGGGCTCCCCGAGAGCGAGGCGCGTGCGGCGCTTGAGCTGTTGACGGAGCGGGTAGTGACGCGGACGTGGTAGCGTGTTGTAGGTTGTACATATCGCGCATACAATCGAGCGCGTTGGACGCGGGTCCATTTTTGTACATAGTTCGTTGGTACGTAGATTTAGAAGGAAGGTAAACCAAGTACCAAGTACCCTACTTACACACACGCACGCACGAGTAGACCGGTAACCGATCTCTCGTATGAAGTGGGAAAATGTTCATAGAGAGACCGGTCGATCTGAGTTTGAAATCCTAGGGCGCGCGATCAGTGGCTGTGAATCACGCTTATATCACGAGTTGCTCACGTTTAGTGTTTGACACGGTGTGCGCCGAACCCGCGGTATTATGGGTACGGGTGCCACGGGTGCGGGTACGGGTTGCCGAAATTCCAAACCCGCCGATACCGCGACCCGCGGCAGTACCGTACCCTTATTACCGCAAACTACCGTGAACACTTACCCGTGACTCAAAAAAGGGCTTCTGAGAGATTTGAACTCAGCAACTCAGGAAAACAACATTTATACAGAGAAGAGCACTATCCAACTAAGCCATTTGCCTACTATCAACCTGAAATGCAATTAACACACCATCTTCAACTCATTTGAACCACAGGATTCCATATTAGGATGACAGCTGTCACTTTATTCCCTAGAACTTAACAGTGCCAAACATGTGTTGAATTGGGTTATTCTCTACCACTACAGCATGCATAAATCCAACAATATTTGAGAAGGTGTAGATCTCATATTAGAGCATGGAAAATTCCAAGTAGTAGTAGTAATAGAATACCTTTCACTCAAAATTCATAAATAACATCTCAAATAGCAATAAAACTTGTATTTCAGAGCAAGTTCATGCCGAGAGCATCAATCAAAAATCCTACAACATCACTACTCTGGTTACTAGATCATGTGACCGGAAACCAGTTTCCGGGTTGATTTTTTTGGTTAAGTATTCCTGGAATGGCATTCAGGACCAGCTTTAACCACAAGTTGTTGAAAAATCTATCCACTGAGCTTGATTTGCATGTATCAACTTGAAATAACATCACACTACTGCCTTGTGTACCTTGTGCAGCTTCAATTGTAGTAGAACAACTCAAATACTGCCAATAAACACCGCAGTAATGAACCCGCAGATGTGTACGTAAACACCGTGGGTCTATACCCGTAATACCGTACCCGTGGGAGCACGGGTGACGGGTGTCACGGGTACGGGTACGGTGTGACATCGTGACACCCGCGGTATCACCCGTGTCATTCCCTACTCACGTTCTACTTTCCCACACTACTTTTTCAAAGCGTTTTTTCTCGCCGACGTCATCTCCCGTCGTCATCATTTCCCGGCCCGCCCCCCGTTCTGCGCTGAGCAAAAGAAACACGTGAGAAAAGCATGACAAAAGCATGACTGCTCGCGCGCCCTATCAATTCAAACTCAGATCAACCGGTCTGTCTATCGACAAACTTGTTTTCATAGACAGATCGGTTCCCGGTCTAACGCACGAGTGAAACTTGCAATACTTACGTGACTCGAATTTTGATTGTCGTGTCCTTCAAGACGAAGATTTCATGTCGACGAAGTACAGAGGCAATTGCAACTGGGTGCAATGCAAGTTATACTGGGAAAGCGTGGCCCGGGTGTCTAATTAAATCAACATACTCTAAACCTCGACCAACCGCTCCTGCCCATTTCCAACCTCTTCGTCTTTGCGATCAGGAGTGAACGAGTCTGGATTCGGTATACCGGAAGTAATGCACTTCCAGGCGTACTCAATCGTGAGCGCCCTCGCGCCCATCCCGATGAGGGTGAGCGCACTGTTCCAGAGCACGAGGACAGCGGCGAAAAGGAAGGTGGCCGAGGTATACGTGACTGTGGGTCCAAACCCGCGAAAAGCAGATATCCTGACTGAAAGTGGTATGTAAGGATGGTCAGACCCTATGTTTAGATAAAGTCTCACCTGCGTTGGTCACGGTAACAGCGGTTATCGCGAGAGGTTCCGTGAAAAGGCTTAGGACATCTAGTTTTGCGCTGCAGAGCGCCATAACCACAGTAATAGCCCAGAGGAACGCCGACGACAAGTCGACGGAGGTCCTGCTTGTGGGCACCGTTTTTTCCAAGTCCTCGAGGTAGAGTACAAAGGATGAGAACGCGGGGGTGTAGAGGAGTATGAGGATGGCGAAATACACAAAAAGGCCGGCGGGGTGCCGGTAGAGCCAGTTAGCAAATGAACGACGGTGGCTAGTCATGGTTTGAGATGAAGACACAGGTCTCAGAGTGAGACCTTTTATACCCAGCCCGGCCATCTCCTGCCCCTGCTGCGTGGGAAGTGGGAGTGTGTGTGCATCTGGCGGTAGCGTCAATGGAAGCGAGTGACCGATATCTTGCGCCAAATATTGGTCGGACACGTGCTGGAATGTTAGTCGCCTAAGACCTTCCCTTTTCGGCCAAAGGCGTTGAATGCCAAATCGGGAAATGGGGGACAGAAAATAGTCCTGTGTCTCCTTCTTGCGAAGAAATGACCTCGGGAATAATTTCACAGGCCATGATCCAGTAGACGGAGGAGAGCAACCGAAGCAGATCAAAGGCAAAATCCAGGCGTTTCCGACTGACGGTCGTGGATTCTTTGCGACTTGTTGAGGTAAGGGGTTTACGGGATTGACTCTCGGATGTTGGATGTCTAGTGAGACTCGCTACGGCGCTCATGGAGAGAAGCAAAGCTTGCGGTTAGTTGCAGTTCGACTTTCCGCCGCGAAATTTTCGGAGAAGTCCAGAGTGTACTGCTGCGCTTTTCTTAACTGTAGGATAGGCCAGAAAGCACGTCCAAAGGTCAACTAGAGGTCACTAGACACGCTTTGGTTCATTCGCGTCGGGTTTGAAGTTGAAAGAGATCATCAGTGGCTGTGTTCAGCGTTTGCTCAGGCTTGCTCTTCAATGACCACCAGATAAATCGATAACCACCTTGCGATTTCTACAGCCTCACTCATGATCACTCCTCCGATATTACTTCTCCCCGAAGAAATTCTCGTGGCCATCGCCGCCGCTGGACAGGACAATAACCGCCATATTTTGGAGTGGAACAGCGGCAATAGATTCAAAGTAGAATGGGCACTGTCCCGTGTGTCTCGCCAAATCCGCGCCGCCATTATCGACGCTGCTACACTTTGGACGATCGTTGACACTGAGTTGTGTCGCCGAGGATGGCTGGAGATTCTTGGTCTCTATCTTGAGCGCTCGCGCGGTTGTGATCTTTCGGCAACCTTTAGATGCAATGCGGATCGCTCGATGCCGAGGACTTGGCTCCAACTCGCCCTTATGCTAATGCGCCTTCTCCCTCAATTAGGCCGGTTCTTCCGGCTACTGCCCCATCTCCCTCGATTATCGCGGTTAACTCTCATCGGTTCCACGCCGACTTCGCTGCATATGTTATTCTCCGTGTTCCTCAACTTGGCAGCCATGCCTAATTTGCAGCAGCTAGAAATCGTTCTTGATTCAGTGGATCCACAACATCAGAGTCGGGTGACCCTAGACGCCTTCTGTACAACACCCCCAAAGTTGGCTTCCTTGAGAACCAAGGGCTTCATACCTTATCATCCAAGGCAGACTTTGATGGCTTTCCTCACGAATCTGGAGGTCTGGAGAGACGAGGGGTTGGGAAACCTCCCTGCCGATTGGTTCGAGGAGCTCGTATCAGGTTGTCCGTTGGTTCGCGTGTCGGTTCCAAGCACATGGCTCTCGCCCACCGGGCACGGGCGGGTCTGTATTCCAACCCTCAAATCGTTGCACATATCATGTCGAGGTCGCGAAGGTGGCACAGACTGGTTGGACAGCCTCCAATACTTCGACGCTCCTGCATTGACCAACGTTACCCTGGACCACACGCACGGAACCCAGATTTGCGCTCTCTTCAATCCGGGCAACCTTCCCGACGAGCCCTTCCCCGCTTTGACCTCCCTCTCCTTTCTTCACCACCGGTGCACGTGCTCAGAAGGCTGGAGAGGTACGAATTTGTCGCCCCCACTCAACCTCTTCCCCGCGCTGTCCTCCATATCCCTGATCAACCAATGCTTCACCGCCGATGTCGTGCGTGCTATGTTCAATCCTGCCTCGCCACGATGGTCCGGGCTCACGAACGTTACGCTGGTTCCTCGAGATGCACTCGAAGACGTATTCAGCGCGCTCGAGGATGCAGTGCACTCCAATCTCGAGCGCGGGCAGACCCTCCCCAAGTTGACGCTCTCCCCCGCCTTGTTTGACCGTCAATTCTGGACGGAGAACAGGGTGGATGTCGAATTGTTTGGTCCCATGGATGTAATCTTCGAGTCTTTTCCGTTCAACTCTTGCACCTGATTATCTAATAATATGATGCACTCGAACCTGTCATCCTCCAGAGGGCTCAACGTAGTATCGGGCACTCCCCATTCAACTTTCGGACACACACTTCTTTACCTCCTGAGGCGATCTTGACGGCTGTCGGGCCTTGGCTGATGTGCGCCATGCGTCGCCAAAATTCGCATCCTCGACGTGTTTTCTGGTGCGCGCGACGCGTCGAGGGGCGAAGCGGGTGCATTGGATGGCCCGAGAGGCCGCGGAACGCGATCGGAGGGTTGGTTGAGTGTCCGTGATTGTTATATTAACGTGCAAGACGTCTGCAGACTGTCTGCTCATACGTTGATCCGGTAGCTCTTGAGGCTGAGTTGTACTTGTGAAAGAAAGACTACTTGTACCAGTAAGTACGGGTTGCTGCGAGTTCGCCGTCCAGGACGATGAAACCGGCCGCACTCACGTAAAGCATGTATTGGATTTAAGCGATTGATGTTGATTTGCGACCCTTGCGGTGTCTCAGCACCTTGCCCCTTCTCCCTCCTTGTCGTGGGCGATCCGAGACTCTGCTTGATACCCCCTCTACGAGACACGACTTGCCCTAATTCTAATAGCGGGACATAGGGGTGCTTGTTGCATTTATCCTATCCGCCGCCAAAAAGATAGATCATACGAAACCAATACGAAACGACGGGACTCTGGTCCCTAGAGCGACTGCTTGCTTGCTGTCTTCTTGTCTTGCTGCACTACGATACGACTCACGACCACGATATCTAATATTCTCGACTCTTTGTCTCCTTGTCTCGTCTGGCTCCTAATTCTCGGACGAAGAAGAGCCCAGGGACCACTGCAATATGCTCATAAAACTCACTCCGCCGCCTTCGCCTGCACCTACGCCCACCATCCTCTTCGCCCTTGCTTTCCCCGACCTTCCCGGGAACCTTCCCGTGCCACCTGCTTGGGCCGCACAGCTTGCCCGCCTTGTCGCCGACGACCTCGAAGCACCCCCCGCGTTGCATGCCCTCGACCGCGCTGCTGCTCTTCCGGCTCTTCTCGCCGAGGTGCAATTCGACCTTTCCCAAGGGCGCGTCACATGTGCGTTCCTTGACGGCGCGACGGAAGAATGGTCTTTTGCGGACGAGTGTAGAGAGATGCTCTCGAAAGTAATATGTGATGTGGAGCAGAGCGGAAGGGCGGAGGAGCGCGCGCGCGAGTGGACGAAGAAGGTGGAGGCGGAGAGGGAGAGAGTCGCAAGGGAAGAAAGAGAGAGGGAGGAGGAGAGGGAGGCAGAGATGGAAAGGGCATATGAGGCGAAGACACAATCGTTACGCGCGAAGGGAAAGGAGAAGGAGCAGAGCCTCAACTCGCCGTCGACGTCGCTCAAGGGGACAACACGGCCCAAAAGCCGTTTGCACAAGTCGCGGTCCCTGTTAATGGCCTTGGTTGCGTGCGTGTCTTTCCCTTTTCTCTCTCTTCCTGTGTTTCCTTTTCCGGTGGTATAGTTTCGTTGGTTCTTATCTCTTCTTCGAAAATTGCAAGGCAATCTTTTCCCTCCCCGTTCATTTACACCCTCCCCTTTCGTTATCGCGCTTTGAACCTCACATCTTTTCCAAATTCTTGGCACTGTTAGCTAACCCTTTTCCTATCAGCACGTTTTCCTCCCCTAGCCCCCCACCTGCACCAACACCCACGCCCGCAACGCGCGCATCCTACTCGTCTCCACCACGCTCCCCGTCACCCCTACGTGCGTTCGCGCGCCGCGCATCGTTCTCTTCGCTCCGCGGCGCCTCCATTTCAACTTCCTCCGCCTCCTCTTCTGCTAATTCTCTCCCACCTACCCCTGCACCCACGCGCCCGATCCCCCCAACCCCGACGCGCGCGCGCTCTGCTTCCTCATCCCCTGTTTCCTCCCCTCCCACCAGCCCCACACCAGCACCGGCAGCATTCAATTTCCCTTCCCACACTCCGGCTCTCCATAATCTCGAGACGCCTCCCAGCTCTGCACACCCCTCCAAACCATCCTCGTTCCACCATCAACAAGCGCTGATACGCGCGCGCCCGTCCCGCGAGGAGCTCAGCCCGCGTGCGCTGCGGCGTCGCGCACGTTCGACGCTTGTCGATGCGTTCCGGTTGCATGTCCTCCCTGAACTGGGGCTGCGCGTAGGACTATTTGAGGGGCCCGTGCGCGTCTGCGAGCAAGGCGCTCCGGAATTCGAAATCGAGACCGAGTGGGAGGAGCGAGACGACGGTGTGCGTGCGACGCGCGCGCCGGGCGGGGGATATCCTGCGTGGGTAGCGCGGAGTATGTTGCGGAGAGCGGAGGCGAGGATGCGCGAGTTGGAGGCAGCGTGGCCTGTTCTCATCTCCTCACCCAACCAGTCGGAGTTTCCTCAAGGCTCGCAGCGTGGGGAACCCTCAAATGATTCGCAGGGTCCGTTCTCGCCTGTGTCGGTCTCCTTCCCGACTTCACCTTCAAGAGTTGCGACGTTCGAGCCGTGGTCGTCCGGGAGCGAGTCCGAGTCTGAGACGGATGATGAGGGTGGATCGGAGGAGGAGAGTGAAGGCGGGTTGTCTGACGTCGGGGATGAGGGCGAGGAGGAATTCGGCGGGTATGAGCGAGTAGGGGGAGAGGATGAAGACGACTCGGACGGCTCATCGGTGCACACGCCCGAGTCTGGGCATAGTATTGGGCACGGGCACCCTAAAGCCAGGTCGCCCTCCGATTCGCAGCGCAGACAGGCATCGGCGAGCTCAACGAGCTCGTATGTTACGTGCACGGACGATGACGCCGAAGAGGAACAGGGTGGACGTGGGTCGCATGTACGCGCTGCAGCACAGTCCGGCGTCGAGTCGCAGCCGCATTCCCGCCAGGCATCAGGCGCGGGTGGCGGCCACCATAGGCGCGGCACGTCCGAGCGGCAAGCGAAGATGGCTCAGAGGGAGCACAAACGCGCTGGGCGCGCCGCTAAGGCAGAGCACGCAGCTTTTGGACACATGACGTCAAGGTTGAGGCGCGTGCTCGCACAGGGAGCGGTCGCGCGTAAGCTGGGGAGAGAGCAGCGGTCGGAGGCGGAGCGTCTGAGGGAGGGGCGCGGTGTAAGGCGCGCTTGGCTTGATCGACGAGGTGGACCGGCGGCAGCAGCGGGGCGGCAGGCGCGGGTGTTTAAGCCATCGGATTTGGGAAGGTGGATGTGGGATGCGGCGGATGCGGAGAGGGAGGCGGAGGAGGAGAAGGCGTTGAGGGAGTTGGAGGGTGAGGGTGAGGGAGGGGAAACGAGGGGTGATATGCCGCCTACGTATGAGGAAGTCATCGCCGTGACACCCGTTCCGCAAGCACTTCGTCGTAGCCGCCCGACGCCACCGATGCACCGCGCGCGCGCTGCTCTAGCGCACCTCGACAGCCTTGAGCTCGACGTTAGCGACGATCTCGAAGTCGACGCTGGCGCGCTCGACGGGCTCGACATCGATGTTGACCTCGAGCACCTCGACTTCAGCAACGCGTTGGACATTGATGGGATGGGGCTCGCCGTGGACGGAGATCTAGACTTGGACGACGAGCTGGGGTTCGGCGTGGATGTATTTGCGGAAGCGGGGAGCAAGGGGAAAGGCAGCGGGCAGCGCGCGCCGGTGCCCCGCTTGGCCGGGAAGGGGAAGGGGAAAGGTAGAGGGCGACGCGATGTCCCAGTTTGGGAGCGTCGCCTACAGGCGGTTGCGGTCTGAGTTGCGGGTCTTGGGTCTATTCCAGGCACGTTTTAGTGCTTGCCTTGTTTTTCATAATCTCTGACGACTTGACTACAGGACCAGCTGCATTTAACGATTTTCGCCAACGACATACTCAATAATCTGCTTCATTCATCCGCTTGACCGGCGTTTAACGACCTGCTTCAACATCAATCTTCTTGGACATATATACCACCATACCAACTGCACTTTCCACGACCCTTAACGTTCACAGCATTCAACCATTGACATTTACTTCTTACATTCGACTCGTGCATAGATCTTACCGCAATTTTCCGCATCGTCACTGACTCTGCTGTACATATACAACCTCCCATCCACCCGCATAACGCGTCCGCCATCTTGGAATACATACCTCCCACCAGCCTTCCCACACTTAAAGTTATCTTACTCGATTTCCTACTTGGCTTTTCACCGCTCGTGTGCTGGCACGAACGGGGTCTAGCTATTACTATTGCTATTATGTTGACTTGTTAGGCTTTTTGGAATGTTTTGCCGCACTACTCCCTCAACACGCATCGTTCTCAAACTGTTGCAAACGACAGCGGGACAGTGTGTTTGAAGGTGAACAAATGTACGATAAACGGCACAAAACAAAAAACAGGTGGCCAGGGTGGACGACGTCACACGCGTACTTGGATAACCGCACGAATACGATCTTGTAGAACGGCAGGATACAATGAGCTAAACGGCAGTCAGATTCGCAAACGAACCTGTTCTGCACTAAACTCACGAATTCTAATCAACTGTTATCTTGTTCTGTCGTCCGACCTCCCTCAAATTGTGTTTCACCATCTCCCGTTGTTCTATCGCTTCCCGCTCAAGCGCCATTTCTGTGAGAGACTGAGTAAACACCGGAATCGAGATAAAAGAAAGAATTAGCACGCAGGTGCTCGTTGACCTGAATGAAAGTCAATATGCGCAGCACAAGACTGAAGCCGAGAATACCCAATCGAGATTCGCCGAATACAAGCTCCCTGACGACTCGCCGATCTTCTTTGCTTTCACCTGGGCCTTCGGCTTTTCTTTGCCATAGCAGAATGTGGGGTGCGATGCGCTCCGCGAGCCCTTGGAAATGGCGCGCGGGCAGCTGGTCAAGTGCTGGTGGCGGCGGGCTGCTAAAGGCTTGAACGTACAGGCGGTAGCAGTAGTAGGCCCCGTGAAGCTCCCGCCAAGGGTTGTCCGAAAATTTAGGTTTTTGAGGGCCAAATTTTGGGTTTTCCTTGTCCGAAAATTAGGTTTTTGAGGACAAAATTCCGCAAGCCTTGTCCGCCATTTAGGTTTTTGAGGGAGGGAATCTGAGGTATGTGAGAATTTTTACCCAAATTCTAGTCACCGCAGGCTAGTCGTCAGTCAGAATGTTCTCCATGTCTAAACAGTCTCAGTCCTGCTTCGCTGCCCTTGGGCATTCGAGCCCTGGCGCGAAAATCGAATTTCACAGTGCTAAAACCGGTTTTCATGGCTATCCGCCTGACAACCCTTGTCCGATTTTAGGTTATTGAGGGCCCAGCCTGACCAAAAAGTTAGGTTTTTGAGGCCCAAATCCGAGGTTTTGGGCGGACAACCCTTGGCGGGAGCTTCACGGGGCCTGCAGTAGTCCATGAACTGGTAATGGATAGGGGTTGAAATCGGCCCGGGCCCGAAACGAGTGATTGGCGCGCAGGTATTTTTGACGTTACCACCAACCACCACGACCACTAGGCATTTTCCAGTCGCAGCAATGATTGCTTTCTTGAACTCTTTACCATGGATCGACTCGGATGTTCGGAACCCAAGAGGCGTGTGATCTCCTTTATTGTCCCACAGGGGACCTACATGATTCCTACTAGTCGAGTCGAGCCGACCTTCCAGCATGGCCCTCCCATTTGGGTAAATCGTCCGCGACGTCAACGACCCTGGTGTTGTAGAATATGTGACTTGTGGGTTTCACACCCTCCCAGTTGATGATCTTCCCATTTTCGTCGCGTTCAAGTTGCGTGGCTCGGAGAGCCCAGTTTTTATTTCCGGGGAATTGAGTTGCGGCACAGCTGCGGCATTTCTTGCACCTGTACAGCACCATACCGTCCAGGGGCTCGACATCTGGCTCGTTCTCAGCGGTGTAGGTCCACGAATATGCCGAGTCAGTGTAATGCATCGAGGCGACGAAGGCGGCCCCTGGACGCGTCAGAAAGCGAGCTGGATAATGGACGGAAGAGTATATTTACCGTCCGCCCTTTGGCACTGGGTGCCTGTGAAGTTGAATGAGTTTTCGTGGCACAAGACTGAGAAACGACGCGCACAATGACAGTAGATGCTGAACAGCGGCTTCCCCACGACGGCGTACGTGACGGAACCACACGCACAACCTCCTTTGCGAGTAATCGTCTCCGGGGATTGAGACATGGCAGTCAAGAAGAGAGAATGGTGGCGCCGAAAAGGGTTAAATGAGCCCCTGTCTGGATCTAGTCACACCACGTGTGGTGACCACTGGTGAACTGGTGCGTCGTGCCTCGACTACCACGGGCAGTTCTTGCCCACTTACGACGGCCAAGGCGTATATCGCTTACTCTTGCTCTGTGCTCCCCTCGTATGGGCAATAAACCCAAGTTCTACGCGGTCAAAGTGGGGAAGCAGCCCGGAATCTATCAAACTTGGGCGGAGTGTGAGGGACTCGTCATGGGATTCAACGGCGCGAAATACAAGAGTTTCCCCCTTCGTGCAGAAGCGGAGGCGTGGATGGCGGGTGAAACTGCTGCTTCTCCGGTCAAGGCTGCCACCGCGAGTGGGAGCTCGGACGACAAGGGCAAGAAGCGGATGATGAGTCCGGACGTGGAGGACGAGAGTAGCTGGGACGTCGTGTACAGCGATGGGGCATCCAAGAACAACGGAAAACCCAACGCAGTTGCCGGTGTTGGCGTCTGGTGGGGCGAAGGCGACCCTCGGTGTGTTGAATTCCTTTGGCGCGGCACAACCTCTTCTTACCCCGATTCAGGAATCTCGCAGAACGCTGTCCGGGCGACCAGACGAATAACCGCGCCGAACTCATAGTACATACTGACTTGGCCGGCATTTTATTGCGCTCATCCATGTGCAGGCTATCCTCAGGATACTGGAGACGACCCCGCACAGCAAGCGTCCTCTCCTAATCAAATCCGATTCAATTTACTCAATAAACTGTACTGGCTACTTTTTCCTTTTCCAACGGACCGCTAACGAAACGAAATACAGGCTTCAAGTCCTGGATCGGTAACTGGATCAAACGCAATTGGGTCAGCGCCTCCGGGGAGCCCGTCAAGAACGCGCCCCTCATCCGATACATCTCGGCGCAGCTCGACGCCCGCGCGCGCCGGGGCCAGAAAGTTCGACTGCAGCACGTGAAAGGACACAGCGGCCAAACCGGCAACGAAGGGGCGGACCTGATGGCGAACAAGGGCTGCTTTGAAGTCAGTACGCCCGAACGCCACTGGGCACAGCTCGAGGCGGAGCTGCGCGCGCGCTTGGAGGTCGAGTTCCAAGGCGCGGACTTCCCTACCCCCTCGCCCCTCGAAGTTCAGGCCGACGAAGATGACATCGCGGTGGTCAATCTCGGCGAGAGTCCGGTCAAGATGCGGAAGATCTCGACCGAGAAACCAAAGTCGAAGACGCCCGTTCCGTCGAGGACGCCCGCGCCGTCGAAGCCGACTTCTTCCGTTACTCCAATCCCGCGGGCTGAGGCGCAAGCCTCTTCCTCCAAGGTCGCAACTTCCACTGCGGCTTCCACCCCTCAAATTAGCGCGGACGTGAGTCCTTCTACTCCTCTTGTTCCTCTTCCCTTCTCTAATTTTGGGGTTTACTCCTAGGACTTGGCCCAATACGCAGAGGGGCTTCTAGACGACGACGATCTACTGGCGGAACTGAGCGACTGAGCTGCCATTTCAAACTATATATCCGCCCACTTATATGTTTTCCCAAATGGTTGCAGGCAGATAGCCGAACAATCCTGTAATTGTATTTTCCTTTCCTACATGTATATCGGGTTCTCGTGTACAATAACAAAAAAGTTCATTGCGCAGTTTGTATGGTACAGATGCAGTGAGAAAGCAGATGAGGAGGAGCGATCCGGATGCAAAAAAGGATAAAGGCAGGCGCAAAAGAAAGAAGGGAAAACAAACGGAAAAACAAGATCTAAAAGAATGTGTGGACGATCGAGCGGTGAACGGCATCGTCAGTGCGCGGGTATTAATGAGAGATAGATAATTTAAAGCGGGTTCCAAGAATATAAACAAGAAAGAGGGCGACCGCCGTGCGTGGGGGAGGAGCACGGCACGGCGGCGGGGGCGAAGACTATAACAGTGCGGTGGCATCTTGACCAGAGGCGACGAGCGCCTTCCAGTCCGACCGCCACTGCGCCATGCTCGCGCGCAATTTCTTGTCGCCGAGTGTCTTCTCTATCCATAATAGGAGAGAGTCCTCGTCTTCCGGTACGAAGAACGAGGAGAGGAGGGAGAGTATAGTTTCAAAGTTGGCGGCGGCGGAGGTGATGTGGTCTGCGAAATGAATAAGCAAGTAAATTCGTCTACGTATTCGGGGGACGAACCTCGATAAGCCCAAACGATAGCCACCGCCACGGCGACGAACAAATCCGTTCCGTCGAGTAAGAACGCGTCCCAAAGCCTCAGCTGCGTCTGAAACGGCACCGAGTTTGAAAACAACGTGATATACCACTTGGTCGCATACGACGTCGTCGAAATCATGTGCTTCTTGAACGCCGCGTACACATCGGGCATCATCTGCTCGGTGATGCGCTCCTGCACGTAGATGGCCTCGAGCAGCCCAGGGAATCCGGGGCTGAAGATCGTGTGCATTCCGTAGGCGTCGTGCAGCCGGACGAGGGACGCATATGCTTTTTCGGGGTCGAAATAGCAGAGAAGGGTGGCGGCAATGGGGCCCATGCCTTGTACGTAGCCGCACTCGGAGCAACGCAGCGAGAAACAATGTAGGACGTGGAATAGTGAGCGTTGGCCAGCACCATACCGCGTCCGAAACTGTATATGCCCGCTGATGGTCCGCGGAACATCCAAGTCGATTTGGATATCGTACGTCGACGGCTTGTCCAGTGCGTCGCGGTACTGTTCCCCTAGACGGGCAATTTCAGCCGGGGACGTCGCCGACATGCTGTTCATGAACATATCCCACGCAGCTGGTCGCCAGCGGTCAGGAATGCCCTTGTACGTCCGTAAGCGCAGCTTTCCCTGCTTTGACGCCTTGACGCGCCACGTTTGCGTGTTGATGCCCTGGTCGCGCGTTTGGGGCTCCATCATTCGCGTCCATTTGGCTATCCGCGACGCCTCCTTTACTGGTAACGGCGCTGGGGGGACGGAATCGAGTGATTGGGCGGAGGGTTTGCTGGACGAAGGGCCGGCTCGTGCGACGGCGAGGCGTTTCGCAAGGGGGGCGGAGGGGAGGAGGACGAGGCGGTCATGAGAGGGCGTCGAGAAAAAACCATAGCTATTTTATTCGCGTTGAATGAAAAGACTCCGAGTGATCGCAAAAATAAAAACTCACCGGTCGACAGCTACTAGCGTTTGGATTTCGCGTGGGTCGAGCTCCTGCGACTTTTCCGTGCCATTGCCGATTGCGCTTTCAGCAAGAAACTGACTGGCGCGACTGGCACCTATCCGTGCGCGTGTCCGCTCAACCCCCTCCTCGTAACCATCCCCCTTGACTCCGGACATTTCCAACTGCGCATAGGTGTTGCGGACGTGGAACCCGTCCAAATCCTCGCCCTCGGAGGGGACCAGGGAGGTTTTGCTGCCAGGACCGGTCCAGGAGACGGGCGTGGGAGGGGGATGCTTTAATGGTAACGACGGGGTCGGACTTGGCAAGCCCTTGGCCAAGACTGTCGGAGATATAGGCGGGGGCGGTGGGGTCGGCGGGGGCGTTGGTTGTGTCGACGCGGGGACGGCAGGTAATGGCAGCAATGAATCCGGCCGCGGAGAACTGCGTCTTGAGGAAGATGCACGCGGCGACGGTGAATGGGTGTGCCCGGTGGACGCTCTGCGGTCCTCTACCTTCGTAGAGGTCGTGCGCATAGTGGCCGAGTAGTCTGAGACCGGGCGGAGACTGGAAGTTCGCGGAGGCGCGGATACCAATACCCCTGGCTGGGATATGTCTGTCTGGGGTTGTTCATAGGCTAGTTCGGTGCCGTTTTCATAAACCGAGTTTAGGTAGGGCTCGGGGAGGGTGACGCTGACGATGGGGATGTAGTCCTTCTGGGGGACGGGAGGGGGCTCGGAGGAGTACATTGAGTAAATGGAAAAGAGGGTGGTCTCGCTGCGAGAGCGGTCGTGGTCGGGGGTGAAGCCGGTGGAGACAGCGGAGTCGGAAGACGCAGAGGACGAAGTGCGGGAGGCAGGTTGCAATGGCGCTTCAAGAGCCATCCCAAGGCTTTGCGATAGTCGGAAGTAAGAGGTGAGTGATCGGAAGATGAAAGTTTTGATTCAGCTCTGTATTTCGACTGTCTTTGTACCAACTCGGACGTGGCACACTCCGTATAATTCATTCCCGTTCACGTCTTGCACAGGTACACACATGTCTATTTATCCTTACTCGCCTCTACAAGCTACCTCCAGGGGTTGATCGCGCCGCCACAACCCCGCACTGCTCGAGTTACTTCTCTCTTGCTCACAGGTTCCCTCGAAGGTACCATCAGCAAATCGGCACAACGCGGATATGGCCGGGTGGGAATGTTGATCGCATATCAGCCTGATATCTCCAGATCTGCGCTCACCAGCGTTCACCAGCTACTCACAGCGCAATACCAGACGGTCGCTCACTGGTCACTTATGTACCAGACATAAGGACCCTCACAATTCCAGATCAGTAGACTGAATTATGGCGAGGTTCTGGTAGGCGCTGACAAGTATATACTCTGTCTGTACCAATCCAAACGCACACAAATTCCTCTTCGTAATCCTGCAGCTCAACGATCGGGGTGGTAAAGAGTTGTCTTCCACAACATTAGTGCATTTTCCCCTCAAGCACTCGAGCGGGACCTGTGGAACTTGATTGGATGAACTCTTGGTTACCAACTCGAAAGTGGACGCTGCAATCCGAACTATTATCCGGTCCTCGCTCAACAAGCTTAAGGATCGTCGAGAACTCGCGTTTATCAGCTGGGTCTGAGTCGGGAGCAAGAATCAGCCGGGTCCCGGTTGATGGTCCGTGCGCATCAAAGATGGGACACGTGCATGTTGACACAACAACGCCGATTGATGGGCTGCCCTCTCTCTCTTCCCTTCTCCCATGTCCCCCGCCCGACCTCTCCGCCTTGCCTTCTGCACATTTTCGCTGTCAATGTTCTGTTCCGCACCCACCGCCAGCCGCTGTTCTCAAGCTGGCCACACCACTCAGATGGGCCTGTCAAGGCGACCAGTACAAGGTTTCCTGACGTCCTACTAAATTCCCCCAACGTTGCAACCGCCTTCAAGCCGCTGGTCCTCAAGCCTCCTCAACGCTGCAAACTCTCTCAACATCACGCAAGCCCTCAAGCCCTTTCAATGCCGCAGGCCTTCTCAATGCCGCAAGCTCTCACCTCAATGCAATACCGCAAGCCCTCGCCTCAATACCGCAAGCGATTTCCTCAAGCTCGGCCGTACCACCACCCTTCCCTCGTGTGGCCCAGTTTACATGGTGTATTCTGCAATTAGTGGTACGAAGGACGGCACGTCGACAACGCAGTGGGTGAGTGGACGATCCACCTCCGCTTCTCATAGATGCCTTGGACCCTCCATTCCCTCCCCGCCCATAGCTGTACTGTCCTGCTGTAAAGTAGTAGTGCTCTCGAAATCGATTTATTATCGTATTATTCCGCCGCTCCATCAGAACAAATTAGTATACACCAGAGCTGGCAATGGGCACCGAGGGCAGTGAAAACGGCCCGACCTGGGAAATGTCGCCAGCGCTGACTCGCTCCAGTAAAAGTTGCAAGCGGTAATGAGGCGGTAATAAGCCAGTGCCAGCTAATCCCAGGCTGGTACCAGCTGGTACGGCGGACATCAAATCATAGGCGCTGATCTTCGCTGATCAGCGTTGCGCCGATTTGCTGATGACCCCAGAGACCATCTGCTGGCATGCACCGACCATCGCACGGATATCAACTGTAGCATCACATCACACTGTCGATCCCGCAGCTACTCCACCATCTCGACATCTTCCATCTTCCTCCTCTTCTTCCAGTCTTCGAATAACGCGACTCTGAGCTGCCGTCCCAGTGCCCGCGACACCTGCCACGGCACGGCGTTCCCTATCTGACGGTGCAGCTAAGGTACCGTTCGTTAGGCATCTTGGCACTAGATAAATGAAACGCGAAACGACACAAACCGTAACAACGTTGTCATTTATCGAGACAAATGTAAACCAGTCTGGGAATCCCTGCGAGCGCGCAAACTCGCGGACCGTCAACATCCTTAGGCACTGGCAACCTTGTCAAGATAGAGCATCCGGAGAACTGGACGGAACCTACCTCCGGGTGGAGCACCTTGCTCTGCTTGGCGGTGGGGTGCATATTCGTCACCGTCGTCGGAAAGGACCCGTTGCTGTCCAGTCGTCCGTATAGCGCTACAAAGACTCAAGATCGGGTGCACATCACCAGTAAATGGGCTTACATCCTCTATACCTGTTACGCCCGACGGCCGACACTGAATTAATTCGTCAAGATTTAGCGTCCGGTACTACGGAAAGCCTACACACCAGGGTTGGAGAATTGCCATTCGTTCAGGCTAGGGGGAAGACCTGACAAAACGTTAAACCGTAGCCGCCTTTACAACGCGAAACTCAAAACTCACTGCGAAAGTTCGCGCCAGCCTCGAGCGGGATCGTGATCACTCTACATTCCCCATCAGTACCAAATCCTCCCTCTGAAGAGATATATGTCGACGCACCGCTCCACAGTCTTGGGCAACAAACATCTTGTATAATGTTGCAGATCTACCACGGGCCGCTCTCTCGCCTCTCGCTGGAAACTCGTCTTTGGCCTATGCCGATACGCCACGACGCCCTGGAACCCACAATGCGCCTCGTCGCGCGCGCACACTAGCACCGGGATCCCCGCCTGCTTGCGCTCGCGCTGAAGTTTTCGCAGGTCCGGCGAGGCGTTTTTCGAGTCGGGATGTTTCCTGCACGTCGCAAAAAGTAAGTAAACAAACAGTGAGGGAAAAGGAGGAACAGACGCACCAGTCAAACAGCGGCAGATCCCCAATCGCATCCTCAATCGACACCCCCGTATGCGCCGCCCGTCCCCTCGTCGTTCGAATCGGCGCAACTTGCTGCCGGTGATTATACGGAAGCTTCATGCGCAATTGATTCGTGACTTCGAAGTCGTGGCTGCCCCAAAAGTCAGTTCACGCAGAATTATGATCATGTTTACCCTCCCGAGAAGTAAGAAGGAAGCTACGCACGTAGGTTGCGGCATCGCGGGGAGGGGCAGCCCATGCCGCGCCGCGACGAGGAAAAAGCGTACCCTGTTCTGCGGGGCGCCGTAGTGTCCAGCCTGGAGCAACGAAAATCGTAGTTGGTAGCTGCGGATAAGATTAGATCGCATGAAATTGATGGGATTATTATTATCAAAGTTGCAGACAAAACACTCACCGCATTTCGAGCAGCGCCCTAATCAAAAGCTTCAGCCCACCCATCTCGACACCGCCCTCGACGCGATACCGTCCCGCCTGCTCTGCGAGGAGGTTGTACCTGAGGAACCCCGGAACGTTCTCGAGGAAGAAAAAATCGGGCCGGAAGAAGTCGACGTAGGAAGCCGCGGTGAGGATGAGGTTGCTCTTGCGGTCCTCGGCCTAATCACAGTGGTATTTGAGCTCAACGAGGAGGGTGATGATAGGCAGAAGAACAAGAGCACACCTTGCGGAACATATTCAGCCCCGAATGAGACTGACTGGAACTCCACTTCAGCGGTGGAAGAAAACGACCCGAGACAAGATCATACCAAGGAAGCCCAGCGACGATGATCATCGGAGTTTTTGGTGCAAGCGGCCGAGGCACCGGGGTCTTGTTGTCCCACAGTTGAACGGGCACCTCGATGTCGTGCCCTTCCGCAGACTTGATACAGTATCGCAAGATAACATTCGCATCCTGGCAGTACGTGACGAGATTTGGCGAGTTTTTCCTAGTTCAGTGTAGAAATTAATACCAATTCTCAGTTAAAAGTAGATTATCTCGCACTGGGCCGTTCGGGCAGCACTAGGCGTGATTTCGACGAGGTGGGTGGGTTTGAAGCACCCCCCGCTTCCTTCGGCGATCGCCTTGCTGAACGCACCTGTTGAATATCGTCAACATAAGGACCAGTAAACAGAATATGGACTCACCCGTCCCTCCGAACAAATCGAGACAGGTGTATTCCTTACTTGCCTGCTCCGCGTCGAATTCCGCTTCCCCCAGATCCTGACGGTACATCTCAGACGGACAGAACTCGCATATGTCCAATGTCTTGGGCACCACCGTTCTCAGGGCCCAGGACTGGGCACGCGGTTCAGCTGTAAGGGAAGGCAGCCGGTACGAACAATAAAAGTTGTACGGCGAGTAATCCACCCAGCGCTTGAGTTCGTCCGCATTGAGGAAGAAAGTCCATGCGTAAACGTGGATCGGCCGCACGACCTCGGTCACCAGGATCGTCGCCTTCTCGCCAGTAAGGAACAAGTGCCGTTCGGGCTGAAACGCGCCGCCCGTCAGTCCCTGAAGAATAAAACCGAATATTGGCACACGTAGATGTTACGACCATCCTCGGCCACCTGCACGCCCTTGAGGTCGATTGCCACCCTCCCGACCTTGGTGAAATGAAGCTTAGGTGGGGCTTGCTCGCGACGGTGATGTTCGATATTCTCGATATAGCCGATGTTGGCTGGACCGGTTGTCGCATTGTAGAGGAAGAATTCATGGATGTGATACCCGTGGCCCTGATATTTTATGCCGACATTAGCCTTCTCGTTTCCAATCTTCTCCCTCAAGATATCCCACTCCAAATCGCGGTTGTAGTCTCGAGTCCGTAAACACGGTAAACAATTCTCAGGTGGGGTTTTGCGGACTACTCGGTTCATTTCTTCCGGGTCGAGTGAGGTGAACGAGGCATCTCGCTCGTCGTATATTGACCTTTAAGGCAGAGGCTATCAGAGCCGCTGATATTGATATTGTGGACCTTTACCTGACAAAAAACTGGTCGTGCTTGCGCGGCGGCTCGTTGGAGTATGTAACAGATATCTTGCCACCGATCCATGCGACGCGCTGATCCTCGCAGAGCATATTGAAGAACAGCTCTTGCGGGTGAGCAAACTCTTGTAGAATAATTTGCGACCCGTGCTCCAGCCATTGGACATGCACCTTCTGGCTGTCGACAAGAAAATAAATAATTCTGGCGAACCAGAAATAGTCGGCGAGCTTGGCGTCGTCCGGGATGTTGAATATAACAGGAGCTGGAACGCCGCGGTAGTGTCCTTTGCGAATTACTACAAAATCGCCGGTCTAAAAATTCGTTGGTGACTGCCGTTGGTCGTGAAAGTAAGAGTACCTTGTATTCTTCACCCCCAATCGTGGCCTTTTCGACGCGTCGCCCGTACTCGTACTCCGCGCGTTCGACGGCAAAAGATGCCTTTATTTCTTGTGATCGAACCCGAGCGATACAAGCCTCCAGAAATTGGAAATCGCGGGCCTTTTGTGTCTCTATTTCCACCCGATTCGGCGTCCGCGGTCGGGGGCCGATCACCTCAAGGTCCTCGTGAAAGTAACCCTCCGCCAGAGCGGCGATGAGTGGGGTGACATGTGTTGAAGACTGATTTTCTGGCTTGAGCAAGGCCAGATCGGGATTGCCAAGAATTCTACGCGGATTCTGCTGACCGGGAACACGTTGATGTCGCCGACGACTCTGGCCCGAGGGATTCCGCCGCAAAAGGTCTTGAATGAGGGCCGACTTTCGCCAGTTTCCTGGGCCGTGGCCGACTTCCGCGAGAACCTGGCGAATGTGAGGTAGCTGCGCATATCAGCACATGCATGCAAGCGAAATTACGGAAACCATACAGCTTCGTCCAGATCTTCAACGGTGTATTCCGTAACACGAGCGAGAAAGTCAGTCAAGTTTTCGCCGGGTTGAGCCTTGGAATTCATCAAGACAGCACGCGCGACACGGCGCGGAGCAGTATATTCGAGGAAATGAAGCTTGTAACGTGTCGAGGGGGCTCTCAATTCGTAAAACTGCAAACGGTGTCTCTATGAAGATGGGTCTACGTGAAAAGTCAGAGAGAACAGAGAGAACAGCGATTGCGACGAGGAGTCTTACTCGTCGTGAAAGTACTCAAAGGGAAATAAAGATATATTGTCGAGCCGCACATACTCGGCGTCTCCTTCTTCGCCCGGGTCAACTCCATTCTCAGCGCCATCTTCCTGTCCGAAATCCTCGTCGTCTTCATCGGGCAAAAGGACAATGCCCGCGGCGGCAAATTGCCGGTCATTGTCCTCGCTGCTTTCAAGAAGATCGAGCGAGACTAGCTCGTTCCTTGCAGCAGAATCAAAAATCGAATAGTTATGAAGCACCCGAGTCGGTTCTTCGATCTCAAGTTATTTAATTCCTCAGTGTAGAGCAGCAGGCGCGTACTTTGTCCAGGCTCCGAATCCTCGCCTGGTGCTGTGTACTCTGCGGTTTCATTGACAATATTCCGCGGGGGCTTGTAATAAGCCGCTGTAAGACGGCGTAAGTCCGACAGTAGATGGATCAACCGTAGTTACTTGGCAGTCGCTGCGAACGCTTCGCGACCTGGGGCAAGATTCAACACGAGCTGCCGCAGAGCCTACCGCGACTTACGCGTTGCTGGGCCCCGCCATCGTTGGTATCGCCTCCGGTTTTGCGTTTGAGTGGCGATGAGCCCGGACTGGAACTTTCGCCACTCGGAGATAGTATTTGGAGAGCTTCTAGGGCCGCTGCTGCAGCCTCCTCAGGGAAGGAGACCTCCCAAGCCGATGGCCTGGGGGGCGGCATTTAAGGGAGATACTACACGAACGAACGTCGGAATCAAACGGTTGGTTCTATGCAAGGCAAGCTCAAGGCAGAACGTCACGGTAACAAAACGTACAAGCCCCGCGAGCCGGCCCGCGATCCGGTTCGCCAAGTTCTACCCCTATTCCGTGGTAAGGGCAGGGTCTGGACATCCCCTTCATAAGCTCCACCTGCAAGGACTAAAGCAACCTGAATTCTTCAACACCCCGATTCGTCCCGGGTTCAAAAATTTTCTTTCTCGCTCCCGATTCCAACAAGCCGAATGTATCTGATCTACTTAATGGGAGACCCGGCTTGCCAAGACCCCTGCAAATATCGTTGTCGGGCAGCCCAGCTTCAGAGAAACTTTTCAGCCCAGCGCAATCCACAACCGCTCCCTGAACGTTTTCATGGCTTTACTCGTCGGATTGATCTCCGACCGTTGATGGCTCGGCGTGGGCCCCATCTCGAAGTGAACAGGGCACCGGCATAATGTGTTGAGTGCAGAGGAATACTGCCCATTTGATACATGAGAAACAAGCTTGTAACTACAACTCTCGGACATTCGGAGGGTGCCGATGCGCCGAGATGACCGGCATGTCCACGGCAACTTTTGCCGGCTTAAAAATTCCTCTGGGGCTCCTCCAGAAGCCGGGCTGTAAATCAGAGGTACTTATCCACCGCACCTCAAATGCAGGAATCACATACCCAAACGGCACCGGGGTGCCAGGAAATCAGCGCGACTTGGCGGCACGCAGCACGGCATCTATAAAAAGAAAATCAAGACTACGCGTAATAAAGAAGCATGCCGGGCCGCCAGACGCTGATGATCCGGTCGAAACACTCGTTGGTGTCCAGGCATTCTTCTTGGAGTCTTTTTCATCGACTTTCGAGGCCTCCCTCTGCGCCCGCCCCACTCTTCAAGCCGCTCCCTTTCCAACGCCCTTTCTGCAGGTACGATTTAGTCATGAGTAGAGAGCGTGAGTTTGCATACCATAGTGGCCGACAACCTAATGGACAGGTCAAAATGGAGGACTCGGAAAGCGAAGATGAACAGGGCATACCTCGTCGTAACGCTCCTGCCACCTCCTCAGGGTCTCTTGGGCTTCTTCTGGGTCTAATAGAGGAAGCTTTGCGTGTTTGGCCAGATATGTCCATTCATGTATGTGGTATGCAATGTTGTCCATGATATTTCCCAATCGCGAAGACGGCATTTGGTCAAGAGGTTGTCGGGGTTTGAGACTCTGAATCCCCCAGAGAACGAAATCGGAGAACGACATGATTGTAGGAAGGAATTAAACAAATAGGGGCGAACGGGTTCAAGAAACTCATGTAGTACACAAACACTGAGCTACTAATCCTTCTTGACTTTCGACGATTCTCCCTGTGCGGCCTGTGCTTCCCACCTCTGCGCCCACTCTTCGCGCCGCTCCCTATGGAGGGCCCTTTCTTTAAACACGAGTTAGTGGTGAGCGGCCACGAATTGGAAACGTAGAGCTGACACATACCGTAGAGGGAAGAAATCTACATAATGGGCATTGGAGTCAAAATGGAGAATCATCCAGGAAAGAGGATATGAGACACGCAACCTCGTCTTTGAGCAGTTGCCAGGTCTTCAAGTTCTCTTGCGCTTCCTCTGGGTAGTATGGAGAGCTCTGCTCGCCTGAGACGATCCACGTCCACAACTGCGCTTCGCGAGTAATCTGATCCATGTGAACCTTCAATTGTGCCGATGAGAGCTGGTCAACATCGATTGGTTTGCGGCGAAAGAAGCCCTGAATTCCCGGGAGGAACGATTCAAGAACCGACTCGGACATGGCTATACGGCGAAGGTACAATTCAAGGACCGACATGGTAAAAGTTCGAACGAGCAAATAGGGGTGATTTGATAGAGCGACATGGTTGTGAAAGTTTAGGAGCAAATAGGGGTCAACGGATTCATCGCATAGCTTATATGGCCAAGAAACAAAAGAGGGCAGTCAAAGGTATAGCGGCCAATGGCCATACGGTAGTATACGCTTGGAAGATACAATTTAGAACTCACCGCGAAATCGACTTGAGGGCAGACCATCGGTTCAAGCGCTCAAGGGTTGAAAATTCAGGGACAAAAAAAAAAAACGAAGACAAAAAACCCCGAATCAAACCAAGAGCATCCAAAATCCAGCCATAAACAACACACCAAGCATGCCGACACTGGCCGTAGTCGCCCCGCTCCCACTCCCACTCCCAGATCCACCCGAACTGCCAGACCCACTACCTGTCTGCTCGATCACACTACAACCAGTCAATATTGATTTTTTCTACACAAGTAAGAACGCCAGAAAAACGCACACGAAATTCTGTAGCTCCAACGCCCACGACGCGTTCTGCGCCGCGGTCGAATTCGAGCCATACACAGTCACGGAGAGAGTATGCGCCGCGGACTCGAGCCCATCGCGCCACCACCCGTAGGTGCAGTTCGGCGGCGCGCTGGTTTGACTGGCGAGCTGGCTCCCGCCGTACTCGGTCACGTCGTCGTCGAGCTGGATCACATAGTGCGCGCCAATCGATGCGGATTTCACGTACATCGAGGTACCTGCGGCACGCAGAAGATGAGCACCACACATTGATTTATGAGAACGCAAGCGTGCAGACCAGTGAATTGGTAGGTGACGGTGCTTATGTCGGCGGCGGGGTCGGTATCCGACGAGACGGTTTGGGACGCGCCATTCGCTCCGCACATGGACGAATTTGACACCGCCCAGGAGCCAGCGAACACGAGGTCGGACGAAGACATGGGGACGACGACGACTTTGTAGCCCGCGCTGGGGCTCGGTGTGTTGGACACCGCACTGTGCGTGCGGGTGGCTTCTCCGTTGGTAGTTGTCGGGGATGTTGTAGTCGTGGTCGCGCCCTTTGTCGTGGTGGTTGCGCCCTTCGTCGTGGTGGTTGCTTTTCGTAGTCGTCGCGGGCCCATCGTCTGCAGCATGGTGAGCGCGTGAAGAATCGGACAGCAGAAGGAGCGCACCAGAAGTGGTCGGGCCACTAGCAGGGGCCGTACATGTTGTGCCAAAGGGACAACATCCCTTGACACCATCCACCTACACAGAGAGTTAATCCGACGAAATAGGTCGGAGTATACCTGCGCCTACCGCATCGCAAAACGTCCTACGTTCATCCACGGTAAGCGATCTCCTACCCCACAGAATACGCATGGCACTCACCCAGCAGCACAACACCCCCCGTCTGGAAATCGAGTGAGAAAGCATACGGTATAAGAAACGTAATGCACCGAACCCGAGCAGCAGAGTGTCGCAATGTCACAGCAACCCCCTACATACATACACGAAAATTCAACGAACGGGTCGTTCAGCGAGAAATCCAAGGCAACAAACCGTCGGCACAAGAAACTTCAGTCGAATCGCACGTGGTCGAGGCTGCAACCTCAAGGAGCCCAGGAATCGTCGAACGGCTCTTGAAGAGGTTAGAGCGCGGTAGAAAGACAGGCTCCGCGCCCAGCGAGCGAGAGACAAACGCGAGCAGGCCGAGAGCGGGCAGCAGGGAGCGAGTCATCAAGGAGAGCAATTGCGAAGATCTTGAGGAATGGATACATTATATATTCATTGAACGGCAGAGCATTGCATAGGAGCTTGGAATTCGAGAGAACAGCTCTAGACAGGGGCGCATTGAGAGTCAGGAGGAGGCATCAAGCTAGGCACGAGAAAGTTAAATTGCGGCAGAGCCCCAGCAACGATTTGCAAAATTCAGCGGGGCAGTGACTAGGTTCAAGTCGACTCGGACGCGCACAAAAATCCGAAGTCGAACCGAGCCGGCCCGCCGCTCCGGAACACCGTTACCGTCAACGAAAATCATCCGACGAACGCGGCCGTGTATATAGAGTTGGTTTACATTTTCCTTTACTACTTTGCTACCACTAACCTATGTACGCATTTTATCTGCTATCGTACCACCATGTAGTAATACAGTCGGGAAGGAGGGACTGGAACTGGAATTGCTAGCAACAAATAACTAACCGCCCGAAATCGTCTCGTGTATCTTGCGAAAAGGCGTTAGAAAGAGGGAGGAATTCCTGAACGATACATAGCCAAAGGAAGGAAAGGATAAGTCAACAAAGGAAGTCCATAGGGTGGGGTAGAACGTAGAGGCGTGGAGCGAGCGCGCGTCGTCGTCTAATAGCCACGGTTGTCGTTGTCGGCCGCAGTTGCCGGTGTATTACAGTGAGTTGATTATAACCAAAAAGAAATAGACTGAGGAAAAGATGCCCGCCGTAGGGCGTCGGTGGACCTGGCGGTGACTATGCGGGCGGGGCAGCCGATGACGCGGCGTTCTCCGGGCCTGCCAGAGCGCCAGTCGAGTTCCCCGCAGTAGCCGTTTCGCTGACTTGGTGGAAGTCTAACAGCAGTGTGAGTCGACGTGAGGGATGCAGGAACCAATAGCGTACCCAGAATTTCGCTGTACATCATGACCTTCCACGTGTCAACCGGGAGGTCCGCGTCGTTGAAACTCCAGTCGAACTTTTCGGCGGCGACGGGCTCGTCAGTGGGGTCGTGGTACGGCGAAACATATTCATGTGCCAGTGCGTCGGTGGCGTCTATCCGCGTCCGCGGGTCAAACACCAACATTTTCTCGAGCAGATTGATGGCTATTGAAATGTGATTAGTCGAGAGTCTCGATAGTAAAAGTATACGGACCATCTGCATCTGCCGTGCGGATCTTCTGGCTGAAGGGGACTCGCTCCCGTTTAGGGAGGCTTTGAACGAAACGCAGAGTCTAAATCGAGGGAAAAGCGTAAATTATCTTATCAGTATCATTACGAGAATCGCGTACGTTTTCGCTTGCGATTGTCTCAATGACATCATCTGGCGGGGTACCCAAGAGCTCCGTTATGATGGAGAACTGGTTCACGTCTGGCCAACAGCACATCAGACCGGCTTTGGACAGATTAAATGGAAACTCACGGTCTTTGCCTGGGAAGAGAGGCTTGCCCTCCAGCATCTCCGCAAAGATGCAGCCCGTACTCCAAATGTCAACTGCAACGTCGTACTTTTGCCAAGTCAACATAATCTCCGGCGCGCGGTAATACCGCGTCGAAACGTAGCCGGTCATTTGCGGGTCCTGGATACGCGCCAATCCGAAGTCACAGATCTACAAACGCGTCAGCGGTGAACCGAGTGGTTTATGCGGCGGTGATACCTTGAGATCGCAGTTTTCATTGACGAGGATGTTGCTTGGTTTCTGGTATGAAGGTAAGACACCAGGTTTGCATCACAAAGCTGCGCCCGTACCAGATCCCGATGGACAACGCCGGCGGAGTGCACGTATTTGAGACCGCGCTGGATTACGATAAGTTGGCAATAGAACGTGACGAAAGTGCGGACTTACAAGAATCTGGTACAAGAAGTACTGGATGAACTGCTTCTCAAGAGGTCTTGATGTGAGGAGACGATGAAGATCCGTGCCGAGCAGTTCCGTAACGAAATACCTACACAAGGACGGTGAGGAGAGGGACAATCAGATTGTGAGCAGACCTACAGATCCTCTAGAGGAGATATGAAGACGTCGCTGAGACTGATAATCTGCGGGATTTGGGCGCTACATGAGCAGCGGCGGGAAGGGGGATGGGATTGCACGGACATTTTCGTGCTGCAGATGTTTCAAGAGCTTCAGCTCTCGGTACGTGCGTTTGCTGAGGACGGGGGTGCTGAAAGGCTTCATGATCTTCTTTATCGCCACGGACGTCCCTGTGAGCTGATCCTTGGAGGAACTGGAGAGGATAATTCGGCCATTCTGAGAAAAGCAAGATATTTGGTGGCGAGGGACGAAACACACCAGACGAGCCCGAAAGCACCTGGAGAGAGTGAGTTGAGGAGAAGGGACGGCAGAAGATGTTCACTGACCCATTCCCACCGGTTGGAGGTCGACATAACGAGTAGTAACCTGGAAGCGAGTGAGGAGGTTTACTCCACTAGGGCTGATGTAGGCGCACCTCGAAGGAAGTACCGAATATGCTGAGTTTGACGAAGGACATTTGGGGAGCTCGCAAGGGAGGAGGGGAAGGGCAAGGAGAAGGGGTCAAGTGAAAGCCCTTGTGGTGGGTGGAAGAGAAACGCGGGCCAATCAATGTCCTGCGATCATCGATCAAAAGAGCCCCAAATCTAGTCGTCGGGTCCATGCAGCGGCCCCTGTCCCCCACGCGATCCCTCGCACGATCCACAGTCCATTCTCGCTCCTGCACGCTGAATTCACCATTATTTCGCCCATTTCCGTCGAGGAACGGATATGATGTCATTGTTGTGGCCAGCTTGAACTCAACGCGCTCGGCAGCAGTGGTGCCTTAGTAAGAAGCAACATGTCTTTCCTTCGGGCGCGATTGTCAACCCTCGTTCGTTCTCGCGTTATTCCCTCTCTATCCTCTTCTGACGCGTCTCTAGACTGCCCGTGCTCGCCACTATGCGACCGAGGCTCCCCAAAAAAAGTCTCAAGTCGTCCCGATAACTTTGGCCCTCGGTGGGCTCGGTGGGCTTGCGTACTGGACGTACCTCAAACGCACCGGCGCAACTTCGGCCACCCTGCCTTTGGTCCTCACCCCAGAGCAGTTTGTCAACCTCCCCCTCAAAAAGGTCGTCCCCTACAACCACAACTCTTCGACGTATGTTCTCCCTCCAACTTGTCTTTCACTGTTCGTAATAATTTGCCCAGTTTCGTTTTCACCCTCCCTCCGCAAACTTCCTCCAAGCTTCCCGTGGCCTCATGCGTTCTCGTCACGGCCGCAGAGTCCGAGGCTCTCAAAGACCCCAAGGGCAACCCCGTCGTCCGGCCTTATACACCTGTTTCTTCTGCAGACAATACTGGCGAACTCGTGTTCGTTATTAAAAAATACGACACTGGCGTCATGTCCAAGTACATCCACTCCCTCAAGGTCAGTCTATTCACGCAAATCTCACCCGTCTCATTATTCTTCGCAGCCCGGCGACTCTCTCGCAATCAAGGGTCCTATTGCCAAGTTCCCTTACAAAGGTTTGACTCTATCCTATGTATCCCTCGTAAACCAACCCCCCATGCAGAGAACGAATTCGACGAGGTCACATTAATCGGCGGCGGCAGCGGCATGTACGGCCGCTTCTAATCCCGAATGACACCAATTCTCACCGCTTATAAACATTCTCACACTCTAGCACCCCGCTCTACCAGGTCGTCAACCACGCGCTCTCGAGCCCCCTCAACACCACGAAATTCAAGCTCCTCTACTCGAACGTCACGGAAGAAGATATCCTCCTCCGCGGGGAGATCGACGCGCTCGCCAAGAAACACCCCCAGACTTTCGAGGTCGTCTACCTCCTTGACAAGCCCAAGCCGGATTGGACGGGTGCGTTGCGTGTGTCGCTACGATGCAAAAAAAACTACTGAGCAAGGTGCCAGGCCCGTCGGGGTTCATCAACGCGGACGTTGTCAAGAAATACGTGGCGCCGCCGACGAAGGAGCGCACCATGGTCATGATCTGTGGTATGTCCGCTCTTCATGTGTATTCATCCAGGTAAAGAAACTCACTCTTCTCAGGCCCTCCCGGCCAGGTCAACTCCCTCGCGGGCCCCAAGGTCGGCTTCGAGCAGGGCGAGCTCGGTGGTGTGTTCAAGGAGCTTGGGTACACCGGGGACAAGGTCCGTTCCTTCGCGTCTTGCGATGGTAGTGCATGCGCTGACGGTTTTACAGGTGTTCAAGTTCTAGATACCTAAATAGATTAAGTACTTGGTTGGAGGCACCACGAAGCAAATTTAAGTGTTTTTGAATTTCTTGTTGCGTTGAACCGTTGTCAGGGAGGATTCTTCTGCTCCTGGAGTCTGGTTCTTCGCGGTCACTCTGCCCCGGTCGAATGGCCGGTATGCGATTTCGTTTAGACTGGAAGTAAACACCACATGGCTCATGCTTGTCAGTGCTGATCGGTAGGACGCGGATCAGCCCTTTGTCCAATCAATTCCTCTCTTGCACTTTTGTCCCGTCGGAAACGGCTTCGATTTTGATTCGGTGCTTTCTGGCCGCAATCACTATTCTTGTGTGCGTCGTTGCCAAGAATATGATTGTCTACCGGTCCCGCGAACTGGTATGCCGATTGCTAGATGCTAGATGCGGACGTACGGATTTACCATATTTGGCTTCCGAAGTGAGTACCCTAAAGCGGATATCGCGTCAATGATTGCCGGACGAGCCCTTATTTGAGCGCGGTAGTTCGCGCCTCATTATATCTCCCCACATCACGGTCAAGCGCAAAAGTCCTGTCCTCTTCAAAACAGCGTTTTTTTGGTCTCAGAATGCTCAGATTGCAGACAACACCCGTTGAGCTGACTCGAAGTTGTAATCGTGCTCGGCGTTGCCTTCACCGTTTGCAGCCTAGGTATGTATCCTGGATGCCTTTACCACTGCCAGTTGCATTCTCTATAACGTTGGAAGTTGTAAGAGTGCCTTGATCACGTTTCAAATATCACTTGCTCGTTGCGCTTTCAACTTCCTTTCCTCCTGCGCATAATCATGTCGGTTTCCAGCCAGCGTCTGGACCTTGTCGTGTGCAGGGATGGTGCCATGACATTCGCTTTTTCTGTTGAACCTATCATGTTGGCAACAAAGTTCCTCCTCCGTATTTGATCAATTGATCTCCACGACAGACCCTTCGGGAGCTACTAAGTATAGCCGGCGTAGTTCGAACTGAAACATCATCCCTAGACTAACGGATAAGACTCAGGATAAAGGTATCTCGAGAAATTCACGCCCAGACAATCCCAAGGTCAAGTCGTGAAAAACAGAAGAAAACCCCTGGATAGTCTCATCCATGAACATTCGACATTATCGATAAATTTCCTAATTTGGGGACTTGGATGTGACTTATATTTGGCAGCTAATTTAAGCTTGAGGTGCAAATTGGTTGTACATCGTAGTTGTTGCTTCGAGAGCCTAGGCGTCGCATCAACGGGTACTACTACCATGTGCAAAAATCTGCTGATTTTTCTTTGGCTGGCGAAGCGTTCGAGGTAAAGGGTTTGACACTTTGACCGCTGAAGCTTGGTTTACCGTCGGGACAACGTTGGAGAAAATGGAGTAGGATGTGCGACGAGGAACGTTTCGCTTTGATCGCGAGTGAGTTGATCTCTCGTTTACCAATCGCTTACAGAGGACTGTCCATTAATACTCCGGGAAAAATATTCCGGAACGTCTGGACACGGGCTCCACTAGAGACAAATACGTCGCCGTGGTGCCACATCACGCGCATGGCAAAGGATATGCAAATTCAACGGCGGGCGCAACAGGATGTAAAACAATAAACGTGATTTTAGGGCGAAATAATTGGTAGGGAAGGTTCAAAGTACCGTACCAGCGAACGGAGAGGCTCGAGTAAAATCGCTGCGCAGCTTCGGGAAAGGGGAAGGCTCACATTTATGGAGAGGCGCAATTTAGGCGAAACGGAGTTCGCTAGTTGAATGACCCGCAGTGATGATCTCCAAGACAGTCAACCATTTCATTGATCTGCGACCGGTCGCATGTCCCGAAGAATATAAAAGGCTAACAAGACTGCGCCGTTTCTTTAGCCATTTTTCTTCGGTCTCCACAGATACTGCGTAGTAAGTGAACGTCGCAATACTCGAGGAGACTTGCTTACCTTCTTGACCAGTCTTTCAATTTTCGCTCCCTTCGTCGCATCTTTTGACATTACCTTTCACCCAACTACCTTTATTTTTTCCTTCAACATCAGCATGTTCGCCAAATCCGTCATCGTTTCTCTTGCTCTCATCGCTGTGGCGTCCCCTGCGATGTCTGCTCCCCTCCCAGAGTCTGTTGTTGAGGCTCGTGAGCTCGAAGCTCGCCTCTCCCTCCCTGCGGGCGCAGTCAGCGGCCTCATTAAGTCCCTCGGCAAGGGCATCCTCAGCGGCGGCGCTGTCACCGGTCTCCTCTCGCTTTTCGGCGATGGAAGCAGCACCAGCACTAGCACAGCGGCGCCCTCACGGTTAGTTTTTGGTTGTGATGATTTGCGATCACAGGATAACTCATACCTTCAGCCGCGAACTCGAGGCGCGTGCCGGGATTGCGTCACTGCTCGATGGGCTCATCGGCGCTGGTGAAGATTCCCTGGAGAGCGTTCTGAAGAAGGCTGTCCTTGGAGGTCTCGCCGGTGGTGCTGCCGCAGCGGGTGTGAACGCAGCCCCTGGCCAAACCAGCAACAAGCGCGGCATTCCCGCCGCAGTGGTCGAAGACGGAGCGGCAGCCGCCGAGAAGGGCCTCGCAAGCATCCTCGGCGAGGGCGCTGCCGGTGGACTTGGCTCTGCTCTCGGAGGTCTTGGAATCGGCGCGATCATCTCCAAGTTGTTCGGGTAGGTTGATTACCCTCGATTTTGCACCGCGCCTGACAAATTTTATAAACAGTGACGGCAGCTCCACCACCGCCGCCGCCGCCAGCAGGAAGCGGGCTCTCTCAGACCTGAGCGACGCCGAGTTCAACACCTTGCTTGAGTGGGTCAACGAGAAGAACAGTCCCAGTGCCGTTGCTGCGCGCGCAGTCGCCCTCGGTTCTCTTGGCAAGGGTGTTGCCGGTCTTGTTGCTGGCCTCGCTGCTACCCAGGGTGCAGAGTCCGCGATCGGGGAGCTCGAGAAGCTCTTCAAGCGCGAGCCCAGCCTCAACGAGCTCAACTAATGGAATCCTGGATTGAGGAGTCGACTGGCCGTTATGAATTGGTGTGGGTGGAATCTAATGATACTGTAACGTCAACTTGAATGCGCATTGGTTTGAAAACCGAATGGACATGGAGAACTTGAAAGCAGGGGAGTGCCGGTGATGTCGCCTCAGAGTTCTGCGATAGTTCTTTGTTTGAGGCTCCAGATAAAACCTGCAGGGAGAGCTCAGGAAAGTTACATGAAGGCGCAAGGGGACTGGGTTGAGCGGCTCTTTCGGCCGAGGTTCGGGATCACGTCAATCAAGGATCATCGATCACCATCCCGAAACCTTTCTGAACTCACCACGACTTGTCGTCGGCGTCCTCTCTGAGGCTCTCACCGAGAAGGATGGTTTTACATTGCCATCGGCTGTCTTAATTCCTCGTGGCACGTACAGACAAGCAAAGTCGGTTCTCCTTGTTCAAGCCTTGTCCGAATCAGGATATTGTTGTACAGATATACAAGGGCTACAACATACTACCTTTTGGGTCCAAGGGAAACGAGTTACAAGGTTGCCTCGCGTGAATTCAGAACAAAGATCTGTACAGATAAAGTACCGTGCTAACTCAACGCCATCCAACTTTCTTTCTCCCTGCTCCCGACTACCTGATTATTTCGTTCGGTGCTGAGCGCCCAACATGCCTTCTTCCACCTCGATAGCCGCATTCCTTCCCAACTTCTTAATGGCTCATTTCACGAAGCCCTCGATCTGCTACATGCAGCGCTTGCCCCTCGACATTTTTGTTGACCATATTTTCATCCATTTGCACATTGAAGACATTATGGCTCTACGCCTAGTATGTCGTCCTCCTTCTATTTTCGTTCTGTATGCTCAACTCCCTCCTTTCAGGTCGACAAGACTTTCTTTCTGCTCACACACGAACCTGTCATCTGGAAACGTTTTTTGGAGCGCATGAAGACACCGATTCCGCCATTGCGCCCTACTTTCCGATATTCCCTCCGAGCTACCGACTTGGAAGTGGAACAACTCGTGTCCCGTGCGATATCGCTCGAGGATAATTGGCGTCGGGATGAACCGCGAGTAATGGACTTCAAGGTTTTAAATTCCCATCATCGTGTTCTTGACATGCGCTTGTTGCCTGGGGGCAAGTTCCTCGTAGCCTCGGTTCGCGACCTTTCGAACCATCGTTACTTCATCACTCTATTCTCCCTGGACCACCCCCAAGGAAAACGTGCCATCGCCCGTATGCCGACCATATCGAAGGCGTACGATCTCCAGGCGAAATACATGAAGCATAATGGGGCGTATGGTATTATGATTGCCTACACTCGTCGAACGTTCAAGAATGGCGAGCGATGCGGGTGAGCAATCGTCTTGCGTCCGTCTATTCGTTCCTCCCTAACGATCCTCCAGCATCGACCCGTCGGACTACAGCGACACGGATGCCATCGACCCTCCGTACCCTTTGATCTACGAGTCCCTATGCTTGCATGTCTCCCTCGACGCTCTGGAAGAGCTTGTGGACCCTCGAGTAAAACCAGGCTCCACCGAATTCTACAACCTTGCTGTCGCCAGACCACCGCCATTCCTTGAAGTCTCAATGTTTGAATCCGAAACCCGCATCACCTCTCTGACGTTGTTTGACCTGAAAAAGAAAGCGCACGTCGCCTTCGTGCAGCAACCCCGAAAGATGGTCTTCATCGACCTCGACTCGGGCGTGCTGTCGCCAATGCTGATCCAGAACTACAATAATTTCCCCGAAAAGGTGAACACCTTACGCGCTATAAATGTACGAGACGCTTATCTTGAGTTCCAGGCTCATCAGATACGCACCATTAGGGTGCTCTCTGACCAGAACGACGTCGTTGTCATTCGCACTATCGTCTCAGAACCGACTCCGGGTCATCCTTCCACCCTGCACTTCATGGAAATGTTCCACATCCCGGAAAATCCCGGAAACGATGCGATTGTTAAACCATTCGAGAGGTGGCCCGTCGACCCCCGGGTATACGCCAGCTTCCATCTTTCGGATCCCGTCACTCCCTCCATCGGCATCGACCACCCAAACCTCCAGCCCGCATCTGGGTGCCCACCACCTCTTTCGCTATATTGCCGCACCCTAGATCCTGTCGGCATCGTACACTATCTCATCTGGCCGAAAATAGAAGAGGAGCCGAACAAACCGACGCGATACTATTTCAATCTGGAGTATATCGTTCCGCAGACAGTGCATGTTAGTGCGCCTTGGGCGACAAATGTCCTCGCGGGCTCTTCCAAGGCCCTTGTGTATACCGTCGACAGCACGCGCAAAGATGCGCCCAAGCTGTTGACCATCCGTCGTTATCTTTCGCCTCAACTCCAGCCTCTCTGGTCTATCCGCGGCGTAGAGGATCCATCGGAGCCGATTTCGCGCAAGGATCGCCCAGCGTTATCCAAAAAATATTATGTGCGTCCCCCATGATATTCTAACCACAGTTGCTAACGCAAGCGCTCTATCCAGTCATCCTTTGATCTCCCCGAGTACTTGAGGCGCAAATTCGACAACACGGATATGGGTCTCACGGCTCTGACTTGGGACGAGACCATCGGTCGCGTATGTCTCGCTTGCGGCGACGAATTCAGAATCTATATCTTGGACTTTGCGTTCGCGGCGACTCCAGACAATCGTTTCAAGCAGTGGCAGCTCACTCAACAAATAAAATTGAACGTCCCCGCACATCCGGAGCGTAATACCGGAATGCACATTGATTGACACTTTACTTACTTGCGATCTCATCACTCACTCATCTCACTGTATCGTTAGCATTTGTACCATAACTCTCCTTAACTTTCATTGCATAGCGATACATTATACAGTAGTACGTGGTGACTGGATTAGTGTGAGCTGCACCATAGAGGTTTCCGTCTCATACACGGGTAAACTACAATGAAGGGGAATGCAAATGTAATAAAAAATGGTAAAAATTGCCTGCCGTCCACCAATGCGATTAAATCATACAAGGCCTCCGCTGGTCATAACGCTCAGACCTTCCCAAAGTGGAAAGAGCTGGGTGACTTCTCCTTGTCCTTGTGCTTGTCCTTCTTCCCGAACCCAAGCCCCAGCAGCGGCGACGTCAGACTCATCTTGCGCGTCGCGCGCTTCGGATGCACACTGCTGCCGTTGCTGCTCGACGTACTCGACGTGCTGGTGTTCGCGCCGACGAATGAGCCCAGTCCGATGGGGCTGGAAGGCAGGTCTAGTGGCGCTTCGTCCGTCTCGTCATCCCCGTTTTCTCGCCGTGCTTTCCCTTTATCAGGGGAGCTCGGGGGGATGCCCACCAGCAGATCATCGCTGTCGTGCAGGTGGGTGGGAGGAGTGGACGGGGTCATCGCTACTCCCATATCCTTGATTGGCGGAACCGGAGGTAGCGGGCGAATGGAAGCCGGCTCCGGCACACCTGGTGCAGTGGAGGGACGTGGAGGGGGCACGGCGGTAGGTGGGCTCCGTGACTTGGCTTTCTTGTCCTTGGTGGGGCTGGGCAGAGCGGTTAGAGACTTTTTGCGGAAAAGCGGAGATGGCGCCGTGGGCTCGGGTAGAGGGAGAGGTGGTGGCGGGAGGGATAGAGGGGCGAGGGAAGTCGTCCGGGAGGGCGGGAATTCTAAAACAGAGTGGGCGCCCCCGGAAACGGAGGCTGATCCAGCTACAGAAACGAACGAGGAGGAGGCAGACCCAGGTGAAGGGCTATCATAGCCATTCATTCCGTCGGGCCGCTCAGGTTTCAACGTAAGGCCACCAGTCGATTTCGGCCGTGTACTGGCCGTCGACAGCGTCTTTGAGTCCCGTGAAGCATCAGGTTCGGACGGCCGTCGATTCTTGTCTTGAGCATGGCCTGATGTCAGGAACCACGTCGAAGAAGAAGACGCGTGCGAAACTGTGTCCGCACCCCGCGTCGACTGGATGGGTGAGGACGGTGAATCGTCCATCGCCGACTCCGAACGAGTCTTGTCGGTGGAACGAGTTTTGTCCTTATCACCTAATCGAAAGCTCTTGCGCTTCCCAAACCATGTACTCGCCTTTCGCTCTGGATCCTTGTGTGGTTTGTCTTTCTCCTTCTCCTTTTCCCTTTCCTTGCCGTTCGGCATTGCGGCAGGTTGTGATAAGGCAGGTGGAGGAAGCGGCAGGGGCGGCACTAACGGCTGCGTATCATCCTCGGCGAAGGAAGCACCATTGGATTGCAGAGATCGTCGTGTGTCGGCGGCATTACCTGTACTCGGCCGAGTTGAGGTCGACGGAGACCGTCTGAGCGAGGTGAACAATTTGTTCCCCTTGCTTACCGCGGTGGGGCTCGGGTCCTCCGTAAGGGTGTGCGTTATTATCTCTATAGGTGGCCGAGGCTCAGTTGGGGAAGGGGGAGTGACGGGGAAGACGCTTTCGCTAGCATCCGAGATTTCCGTTTCCTCAACCAGGCCGGGAGGAAGTGGGGGATTCATCGCAGCCGATGGTGAAGCCTCCAGGTGCGAGAATGTCTCGGATTCGTCCACGGGTACGGGGACCGGAGGGGGTAGTAAACCCAGAGCCGGAAGGTCAATATCAACAGCCTGGTAGTACAAAACATACGCAGACCCCGAATTGGACTCTCCGAAATATTTTGGAATGTCGGCCTCCGTTATCGGGTACACATTCTCGTCATCAAAAACCAGCCAGGTTCCCATTGTCTTGATGATGGAGATGTAGTGTCCGTGATGCGGTCCGCTGGCGTCCACCGGTTAGCAATGCTTGGCAGGAGCGGGTTCAAAAGCAACACGTACTTTCCGATGTGGACCACGATGCCAAAGAGGTTGAATAGCCGATCCGCGTCGTCCATGTCGTCTACGGTATTGAATAACCGTAACTCGAATGGGAAGGCGACTCGATAGGCCAGCTTGATGTACTTGCCGACATCCTCCTGGTACTTGAACCTCTTCAAGTGAAGCGCAAGAACGTTTGGCAGTTTCTTGATCTTCATCCTGGAAATACCGTCAGTATACTTATCAATGGCGGCCGTGAAGAGCTTGCCGTTTCTCTGCCTCCTGCAGATCGCAACAGACATCACAGAAAAACTTGTTCTTCTGGCAGAGCATCTCACTTGCGCTAAATTGCCGAAGGCAAGCGGTAACGCTGGCGTTTTGCTCGATGTCTATCGACAAGTCGAGGAACGACTCGTCCCGGGATGAGACCTAGCGCAAGAGAATATTGGGGCGACGCGTCAAAGTAACGAGAGGGATATACTCACGTTCTCGCATGTTAAACATCTCGTTTCGCTCGTCAGAACGCCCTCGAAAAGTTTGTGGACTAGAGTCGCATTTTGGGGAGAAGTACCCGAATTCGTAGTGGTAGTGGCGATGGTAGGAGGAATTTTAGACGCGATGGTTGCTAAAGCAGTCTTGGTTTGGGCAAGCATCAAAGACAGGTCAAGGCAGACTCACCATCCTCCGCAGCGGGCGGCGTGGCCGTTCCGTTCTCGACCGCCTTCCTATCCTCTTCTATTTCTTCTACGATCTTATTAAGCAGATAATTAAGAAATTCGTGGGCGTCCTGATGCATGGTGGAACGAAAGAGCTCGTTGAATTCCTTCAACTTCTCGATGAAAGCGCGCGGCGCTACGGTCCCCTTCTCCGCGGGGTTGGTGGAAATATACACGAATAACGAGCGAAGTGCGGAGAAGAGACTCGGCGGCGCAGACGGAATGCCCGGTATTGGAGGGTGCAATATGATCGCATTCGAGTCGGATGTGGACGCCTTGCGCTCTGGTTTCCGGCGGATGGGTGCTATCGGTGCTATGACCGGTGTGGGTGCAGGGAGTAGCGCCTCCGCGAGTAAGGACGTGTCCATGGCCTGAATTAACAGATCCCGGAACGGGGTGCAGAAGTAGAGGGCTTGGATGACCGAGTTGGCATAGCTGCGGAACTACGTGAGCAATAACAAGACCACCGCTGCACACCAGCTCCCACCAGGTGTTTCCAAACTGCAAGACGAATATCAGCGAGTATGGACCGAGAGTATAACGATGCCACGAACATTCTCAAGGCCAAATTTCTTTGCATCGGCTGAGAACACGGGGATGGGGAGGGGCTGGGTGGCCTCCGAGGCAGCTTGGGAGGGCTGGCCGAACCATTTCCCTCGACGCATGGCCTGTGTGCACGCTCAAGAGGTCGTCGCGGTCCAGTTCTGATGGTAGAGGTGATGTTTGGTGATATCCAGGCACTTCACATCAAGCGGGCGGACAGCCACTCAGCAACTTCCCGGACCGACGTATATTCGTGCCTGATTACTGTAACTTGCTCCATAACCCACATTGCGTCGGAGAACTCTCACGCGCAATGCACAAATACCGTAACTTTCCTACATAAACGCCTTCGCCGCAACAGAATCTCCCACTCGAACGACTCCCGCACTCGATGGAACCCCATTACACCCTAAGCACGCCTTCATCTTATTGTGGGGGTCCACGCGTCTAAACTTCATAAGCGTCTTGAAGGGCACCGCACGATCCTTCTCTCCAGTCTCGGGTGAAACATTGGGCAGCTGGGCAAGGTCAGCAAATACCCATGTGCGTGCACGGGGCACCTCACCAAGCAACGGGTGCATTTTGATACCATGCTGATTATTGGCGCATCCGGCATAGACCCGATTCGAATCTCCTGCCAGGCGTCTTCCGCAAACGGTCCCGCTCCCTGGAAAACAATGTTGGGTCTAAATCTGGGGCAAGATTAGCGGCACCGACGGCCCGATGTATGAGCGGGAGAAGATCTAATGACACTAAGTACCTTTCTATCCCCAAGCTTTCGCTCCTCCAACGCTCATCAATTCCTTGAGTCCCCACATGACCGCGGAGCTCCTCTTCAACCCGCATCGTCGACTCGGCGGAGAGGACCATCAAGGGGAAGCAGTCCTGGAAAACGGCTTTTGCCTCGAGGTTCGGGTGCGTCGGTGTCGGGTCGCAGGTACGGGGCTGAGGGCCCTTGTACACCAAATGCACAGGTCTCCCAAAGTAGTCCGACAGGATAACCGATGGACTGCGCGCAGGCGGCGAAGGCAGAGCTTCAGATATGTAGGCATCCATAGCGACATCGAACATCATTATTTTTTCTATCCTGTCGGTGATAAACAAAATGAAAAAGCGGTCCAGACGTCAAATGAAGGCGCAGACCGTTTCCAGCCGTCGAGAATAGCTTGAGTGGGAGCGAGCGGTAATGAAAATGGCTCGCATCCGGATTCCTGAGGGAAAGACACCGAAAGTACGCCAGAATGCGGAGATGCCGGGTCCACAACGATCTCCGGCGTAATTAAGACCATCTGTTAATCGAGTGTTCCTTATCACCCTTGAATCGCCCTTCATTTAACTTACCTTGGGAAATTCTCGGGCGGTGATCACTACATTCTCGTGGGCTTCGATGATGCACCACTTCCTATCGTGCTGAGGAGGAGGAACAGTTGAAGCCTAGCCTATCACAGCGCGGAAAACCACTCACATCGAGTCCTTCGGGCGTGTAGCGAGAATACTCGACAGAAATTCCTCGGCAGCTCTGTACGGATTGTGAGATATTGGCAAAAACGCGGACCAGAATCGAAGAACTTTGATAGGGTGAACCAGAATCTTCGCGACAGTAACCCCGGTCATTTTGGTCAAGCTTGAGCGGGAGGGATGAGAAGCCATGAGCGTTCGCGAGCTTAAGTAGCGGTACAGAAACAGTGGACATATGACCAGGGCCAAATAGAACAACGTCGATGGCATCCCATTGGTTGGCGCGTCGAGCGAGAGAAAGTCGAGAGACATCATTATTTAATGATAATGTAGTGACCAGGCAGGAGAGAGAGGCTTTATATGTCAATGCTGGACAAACAGTGGGTCATGTTCTCCGTTCAACTCCGTTGGTTTTGAACGGTGGGTCGAGTGCAAGCCGCGTCGATCGTCTGATGGTCTGTGTCCGATCACAAATACACCGCATCCAAACAACCGCTTTCGTCCGAAATAAGAAAGACAGTACCAGCCGGGAACGCGCAAATAAATTCAACATTCAGAGTACAAAAACAAATTCTTTTAATATTTTGTTTCCTGCGACATTATGCCGCCGGGGAGCTGTCCCTCTATCCCAACCGCATTACCAGATGCACCCCGCTGTCGGTGCTAATGATATCGCTGATCTGGCCGACCTGCAGACCGTACGCCGCCTGCTCAAATGGTTTCTGCATCTGGCCCGGTCCAAACCAGCCCAAGTCGCCTCCCTTATCGTGCGAGGAGCAGTCTGAGTGCACAGAGGCCAATTCGCTGAACTTCTTGGTCTGGTCGGGAGAAGTCGAGATTTGAGCCTGATAGCCACGAAGAATCTCGATGGCCTCCTCCTTCGAGCGCGTAATGTTGCTCTTTAGGCTTCAGGATGAGCTATGCGCGCGATAGAAGCAGCGGTGCTACGGACCTCCTTCCAGCTAGCGGGGCGACGACTCCCGCTGTGCTTGACGAGGAGGTGACTGGCGCGTACTTTGCCGGCTTTCTCTTTCTCCTCGCAGGCGCGTAGGAGCGCCTCCGCTTGGTCTTTTGAAAGCTCGGAAGGCGGCGTCCAGCTTGACTCTTTGGTTTCAGCGTTGAAGAAGTATGGGGCCTGTCGGGACGAGGACATGCGGACTTCCCATTGAGACTGCAAGGAAAGAATTAGAGCTGTTCGCGCCGTCGAGCTCTAAACCAACCATGATTGCGGACAAGGTGTGATGCTGACCAAGACTGGTGATGTGGCTGTGGCGCGCTTAACAACCTTCCAGCTCCTCGTCTTTTTCAAGTTCTCGACGGACCCAAGGGCATACGCTGTCGCTCAGACCGTTTTGTAGAGTTCAACGCCGCCCGTAAAGTTTAACGCTGGAAACTACCCTGCGCGTTCGAGGTGGAAAAACTATGGGATTGGTTCCCTACGCCATTCTTACCTCACCGAGTTCTGCTATATCGTTCACCCGTCTTATGTTCGAGAACAGGGTCCAATTTATGTAAAGCCTCCGCATCGTGACTCGACAAAATGTTCTTGCCCTAATCTGGCCAATACCATGCAGTCATTCCTGAGGCACAGCATGTTTCTTTTTGCGAAGGGGTGCCCTCTCCTCCATCGACGAATCCCGGGGATTGTGGACGCTGACCAGCAAGTTGAATCGGAGGCCTCGATGGCACCAAATTTCTGCATTTTCAGGTGACGGCGAACTCAAAAAAATCTTCCCTCGCATATTTCACATCAAGAAGCAAGGCACCCCGTCTGCGCTTTAGCTTTGATCTTCTTCCTTTAATGCCATGTTGTTTTCTATTATTTCACGCCGCAGTAATTCTCTCTTTCCCCCTCTTCCACCATGGACGACGACCATTCCAGCATCCACAGTTCCGAATCAGACCTGAGCATTGAGGAGGAAATCGTCCCCCTCCCAGTCAAGGTTCAACAACAAGTTGGACCGATTGTAGACACGTTATGGGAGTCCGTGTCCCAGTTCCCCCTCATTCCGCACGAACAGAGGACAGCCTGGACCAAAGCGGTTTCATCCTTCCGTTCTTCAACACTCCCAACATTTAAATTTGCGTTCATCGGCAGGACAGGTATGGTCATTTCTTATAATATTCGCAGACGTTTACAAGGATCAAAGGGTCGGGAAAATCGACATTGTTGAACTGTCTCCTCGGCGTTCGTTTACTGCCTACATCGGCATCGGTACGTGACTTGCGTATTATTTAGCCTCCCCACTTATCGAGCTTCGTAGGGGTAGGAGTTTCAGATTTATCGTTTGACACGTCTTTCACATTCAATAGGGCGTGCACTTCCGCCTGTACTGAAATTGAATATGCGGATTCAGACTCCATAGATATCGAAATAACTTTTCAGTCCGAAGAAGAATGGAAGCAGGTATGCAGGCAGAATTACTTGATCACTTGTTTTATTGAAGTAACCGCGCAGAGATTGGAAATCATGCTTGAACAAGTGTAAGGCCATATTATCTAAGGCGTACCTTTATTCATACGTCTGGACTGCGTAGCGAAAACAATTCCGAAAGGTCCGCAGAACGACTGAGTCAAGTACGTCGAGCACATTGTTCACCGTGAAGTTATTGAACCCCAGAATTACAGCTCTATCCTCAGTGAGGGCCTTTGCGAGAAATCTCCGCACATCTTCCTTATCGCCTCTTAGCATCGCCGATCTCACTGGCGTCACGGTGAACGAATTGATGCAAGCTGGACCTGTCAAGGCTCGCTTGGGGACGTGTGTCAAGATACGAGCCAAGGACACCGCCGAATGTCGCGATGTAGTATGTGCCGTGTGGTCTCGTGTAGCCGACTCGATTTTAACTACTCGAAGCTCCGTGACTATGTTTCCTCCTCCTCAAGCTCTGCAGGCATTCCGGTAAGTCGCGGTTTAAAAACCTCTCGACTTGAAGCTCATCCGGCGCCAGCTTTGGCCACTTGTGCGCAGGTACTTTTTTTCGTGACTTTCTATCATGCTGTCACCCAGTCTAAATCAATTGTCAGCATACGAATAGGGGGAAGATTTCCCGTGCTAGCGAATGGGATCACGCTCGTGGATTTGCCAGGGGATGGGGATATTGATGATGTGTATGTTTTTGTACTCCCGTCGTCCTAACATAACACTCATTATTTTGCAGGAGGAACGCGTTCGCCAACGCATATTTCGAGAAGGCGGATGGCTTCATCCTAAGTAAGGTCTCCTCTCCCTTTCCTACAATTAACTTTGCCCATGACACTCCAGCCGTTGACGCCAAACGAGCTCAAGACGACCGGGTACGTTTCACGATCCGACTCTAGCCTCACTTCATGTCTTCTGTAGCCGACTCAAGAACAACTCGAAAAAATGTATCTGTCCCTGTGCCTCGTCTTTCACATTCTAATCCATTTTCTTTTTTGAAGTTTGAGACAGCTCGTCGTTGACGGTCGCGTGGTCGACGAAACGGTTCTCATTGTTGCGACGCACACAGAGGTACTTTCTTTTTCTTGCGTGTTTCTTCCATCTCTTCATCGTCGTTGTAGGATGCGATTGGCGACGACGAAATCGAGCTCGATGCGCAAGATCAACCCAAGTTGGAGCAGCTTCGCGAGGTTTGCCCGTCTCTATCACGGATAATCCTGCAATGAACTGTGCTGTGGCAGGATTTGGCTGTCATATCGAAAGCGATGAAAAAGAAGCACAGGAGCCAAAATGACTTGAATAAGTCACAATACGAGGTGACTTCTCACTTAGTTTAGAGTGGTCAACCGTTCTTTCTCAACCTCACCTTTAGTTGGGGCGGGAATTTCAGGAGAAGACTGTTGCAAAAAAACGTTTACTTGCAGTGTGTTGTGTCATTGGGACAAAACTGCTTGATACCTATCCTTTCTCAGGACGCCAGAATAAAAAATGTGCGAGGAAAACTGCACGAAGTTTTTCTCCGAATCCGAATCTGTTCTGCGGTGAGGCACGGCTTTTTTCTCTGTACACCCGCTAAACAGTTGTAGGACAATGATCCTACGGGCTTACCGATCTTCTGTACTGCGGGCCGCGACTACCTCGCCCTTAACTCGACAGACCCACCCGTGGTTTTCACCGACGCCAAAGGGGTGAGTGCTTGGGCAATTATGGGATTATATTCACCCCTTTCTAGACCGAAATTCCCGACCTCGTTTCTCATCTGCGCAGGACAGGCGAACTCCGTCGGGTTAGATGGGCTACCAAGCTGGTCACTCGGGTGTCCGCCTTTTCCACTGGCATTCATTCGTACTTCTCGGAAGGACGACATCCCGGTCGATTGCCAATCGGAAACCGAAAGAAAGCGCTCGCTGTTCTTACTTCTCTTGAGGCGGTAGGAGTAAGATCCACCCCATTGCTGTTTGTCTGATCAACCTATACAGAGGAACCTCGATGAAGCCAAAGATGTGCTTGACGAAGTTGAGAGAGTATTTCAAGACATCGGTACAGACCTCACGGAGGCCGTTTCCAAGGTACAGAGCTACTATCTCGCAGTCCCGTAATCTAAATCTGATAGGCTGTGAAAAACGCGCCACGGACGATGAAGAAATATGGCTCCCCGGGGAACATTCATTGGTCGACGTACAAGGCCTCGATGAAGCTCAACGGACTGTGTCCGCCACACGATTTAAACAGGGACCTCACGAAAGATATCCTGCCCGCAATCCAGGGTTCCTGGAATATCGGCCTCAACTACCGTATCCCGCTGATCTTAAAGAATGCAATACGGGTATGATTACTCGGATGATAAGTAGGGCCCCTTCTCACGCTTTTACACCAGTCGATGGAGGACGCCACTCTCGAAGCCATGTCAGATGTGATTGATGCCCTCAGTCGCCAAAGCCCTCTATTCCACCAGACATTGGCTGTTGCTCGTCAAAATATTGCCCTTGAGCCTATCTTCGATGATTTGCATGAGGAAAGTGCAAACACTATCTCTTTAGCTCAGAGGTCTGTGATGGCGCGTGCATGTTCGCAAATATTAAGCTATACTTACACTACTGCGTAGAGAGGGCACGCGGTGTTTCAAAGCCATCGTCCAGAAGGAGCTCACCGATCAATACCAACTGGTCGCCAAGGAATCTGGGCCAGGTTGTTGGACCCGCATGAAGGTGAGTTTTACGCATGTTTGCTTCGTCCGCTGGCAGCCTCAAATTCTATGTGATTTGTAGCACTCCAACCAAGAGTTTATCGAGACAAATGCGGAAAATGTATTTAATCCTATCGAGCGCCATGTAAACGGCCTCTTCCATCAGGCCTTGGGAAAAGTACGGGAACGCATTAGCGCACAGCTGGAGGAACTCACGACCCTCATTCGTTTGACTCTTATCGGTGAGTTTTTTTCTCCCATCCACACAAATATTGTTGTAACCAGTGTTCGTCGCATAGAGGATGTCAATCTCGCGCCGGACCACAAGGAAGCCAAGGATCACATACTTGATCTCAGCTTAAACTCGACTCCTACCTTGGTCCTGTTACAGATTGACTTGGCCGACAAAAGGCGTACGTTAGGGATGAATGATTGAGTGGCCGACGGAGCATACTTAGCTTAAAATATGTTGAATCAAATTGTATCTGCTTGAGTTCAAACACGAAGTTCATAACCAACTCAGAACTTGACTACAGTAGAAACGCGGGACTCATCTCTTCTCATAAACTGCAGTTTCCGGGCCAGTTCTTTGACTGCGTACGAGGGGAACACGGACAAGAGCATCTGGCCCGGACACATACTACTACTACTACACACGTTTCCTTGGTGTTCCTCTTGCTTTTACTGCTCGGCGATGGCGACGGGTTCTTCGGCGCGTCCATCCTTCTTGCCTTCAGCGCTCCATTCTTCGTTGGTCGATACAGCTAGTTCTCGGGCAGCACGTAAACGGAGAACGGTGGCCTGGTCTGCTCATCGAGTCAGATATTGTATGAACATTCACAGAAAAGAAACAAACCGTAGTTCTGGGTACACCACTCTTCAACGGCGGCGTGGGCCTTGTCGCATGCGGCTTTGGCCTGGACGCAAATAACTCGTGCCTGTTCAGCTTCACTAGCGGCGAGATCGCTCTTGGCCTTGGCGGCTTCGTAGTGCTGTTGGAGCATGTCGATGAGGTCGGCGACATCCCGCTCAGAATTCTCCACTTCGCGGCGCCAGTATTCGCGGCGATTGAGGTGGTAAAGGCCGAGGGCGCGTAATTCATCCGCGGAAGAAGACATTGGATCGAGTGCTTCGAGAGTAGAGTTGCGACTGGGATCGGGGGAGGCGTTTGTGTTTTCGCAGATATTCGACATGATGATGTGGACGTGGTTTGGGCGAACTCGCGGTGTGCAGTAGTCTCTTCTAAACAGACGCTACAACATACAAAAACTCGTACCTCGTTATGTTGTAGGTGTGCAGAGAGTGTAGATAGGCTTGGAGAAAAGCCTTCTGAGATGGGCGTAGATGTTTGTTTGGCCAAGTGGCTGACCGTGTAGCGGGTACCCCTGTCTGATGAATTCCTGCCCGTCTTTGCCTCTTGCACTCCTTCCACTTCTTCGTTTCGTCTTCCTGCGTCGAAATACCAGCAAGTCCCCGCATGATGTTGTCGCAAACCGCTCTGACTCTTGTCTCAGGCCTCTCTCCTCGTCAGCCGCATTCGAATCCTCGCAGTCTCCCCTGACTCCTCCTCACAGACCGACACCTGCCGCATTCAATTCGACAGCACGGATTGATTCAGAAAGGTCCCGGCCCGGCACCCTCCAGTCCTCTAGGCAGCGGCGTCGGTCACGCACCAGGAGAGCCCCGGCGGGAGAGGCAGCCACGCAACTCGCAGTTCATGCAAACTGCATCGAGGTGCTGGGTACGTCATAGCGCGAGCCTGCGTACGCTGTCCTCCCGGCCTGGGTCTCGTACCGCTCCTGGTGCGAACGGCGATGACTGAGGGGGAATGGAGCCAGCCAACGGGAGGTCAACCCACTGAACAACGATCCCCGCCAAGAACACAACGGAGGTATGCGGGGGTGGGTGCCAAGTCTGCTATCCGCGCGGTAGATCCACCGTCCGGTGGAGATCTAAACACCCATGATCCTATTGCGGGAGATGATTGGCTTGGGATCGACTTCCAGCTCATTGGACTGCGCCTGCCCGAGTGCCTTGCAAGTCTTCGACGCGTATCCATGGGGGTGGAAGTAGAGGTGTAGGCGAGTTTTGACGTCGGGTCGAGGGCATTTCTGTTGTTCGTCTTCATGTAAGGTCGAAGAGGTCCCGGAGAAGGACGGAAGGTCCTCGTGCTCCCTTCTCGTGGGCTCTGGGGTTAAGCCTTGTAGGCGACCAATGCACGTTCAAAAACGCTTCCATGTACCTAGAGTTGTTGTCGAATTATGTTTTACTTGAGTGTTCTTATTCAAGGCAGAATTTGTTTCTCTCGAAAGGCTGAAGTCGACGGCGAGACGCCAAGGCGATACTTTGCTCGATGCATAAAATTTAGGAGTTTAACAATACAGCCTCTACATAAATCCACGTTAACTCGGAGTATGGGACGATAGCACTGTAAGAAAACAATGTTCACCACTCTACACCCATTCCGCGCGCAACTCTACTTCTGCTTTCCGTACCCCTCGGGGTTCTTCGACTGGAAGTTCCACAGGTCGCGGCACATGATCGCGAGGTCCTCGTTCGCCTTAAAACCGAGTTCCTTCTCTGCCAGCGCGGGGTCGGCAGTGAGGTCGGGGACGTCGCCGCGGCTGCATACGCGTGAGCATATCATGTTGTAAGAGGGGCATTAGAGAAAGCCTTACCGCCGGCCGATGATCTCGTACTTGAAGTCAAAGCCCGTAGCCTTTCGCATGGCGGCGATGATCTCGAGGACGCTGACGCCCTTGCCCTGGCCGAGATTGTACGCCTTGTACCGCGCATCGGGGGTGCTATCGAAAACTTTGCTGTTGGGGTTCAAAGCTTCGAGGGCCAGCAGATGGCCCTTCGCCAGGTCGATGACGTGCAGGTAATCCCGCACACAGGTGCCATCCCTGTTCAACGGTCAGCATGGTAGCCTATGAACCGAGAAACGCAACGCACGGAGTCGGGTAGTCGTTGCCAAAGACCGTCAGAGTCGACGCGTCGACGCGTCCGACTGCCATGTGCGCAAGAAGAGGTAAAAGGTTGCCCGGACGGCCTTTCGGGTCCTCCCCAATTTGGCCTGAAGGGTGTGCGCCGGCGGGGCTGCGCGCAAGTTAGCATTTAAACTCGATGAAATAGGAAATATAGTTACTTGAAGTATCTCAGCGCGATGGCGGACCATTTCGGATCGGCTACATTGGGGATAAGCAAAATATAGCAGACACGTCGCGCTAAACATACCATGGCAAAGGTCATCGAGCATGGTCTCAGACATAACCTTGGTCTTGCCGTACGGGCTGTCCGCCTTGAGCCGTGTGGTCTCGGGGATAGGGATGGTTGGGGGAATTCCGTAGACGGTCGCGGACGACGAGTAGACTATCCGTGTGCAGTCGAACTCTTGCATGGTCTGCAGGAGGAACAGCGTCGCGGTAACGTTGTTCTCATAGTATGTGAGCGGGATTTCTACCGACTCTCCGACGGCTTTGTATGCCTAAAGAAATGTATAAGACTGCGAATACAGGGCGATAACATAGACGCACCGCGATGTGGACGACGCCCCATATCCCGCCCTTGCCGTATTTTTCAAAGACCGCACGGATCTGGTCGCGCTTGGTCAGATCGCACGCATGGCTCTCGATCTCGGCTGTTTCAATGTCGCGAGCAGATGCACCCTCGGGTAGCTCACTCCGCGACAACGCGGATACCCGGGAGAGGGCCAATGAATGGGAGTTGTGGCCATTGTCGAGGGAAATGACCTTGTAGCGTCTGGTGTTCTGCAAGGTGTATATTACGTGCGAGCCTGCCAAACACCAATCAGTGTCGACGGACGAAGGCCGAAAAGGGAATCGTACCGATGTAGCCTGCACCGCCGGTGACTAGGATTTTCTGCAGACAGGTCAGATATACGGGGACCAACTAACACAGGGGGGATTACTTGGAGGGGGGCGTCAGACATTATGGGAGGGACGAAGAAGGAGCAATGCAGAGTTTTCAAACGTTTTATAGCTGATCGTGGTTAGGGTCTCGTCTGGCCTCGTCTACACTATCCGATCACCATCCATCTGCACATCCCCATCCTCCGGTTTCTCCTCGCTTTTCCCCGCATCCATATCGGATCCAGCAGCCAACACCTTCGACGCGCTTGCCATTGGACTGGCCGACCCGATTTCCTCCGCCATCCCGGCCCCTTGCTGCTCCTTCCTCTTCTTCTCCGCCTCAATCTCCTTCACAAGCAACTCCACGTCCCCCGTCCCAATCTTGCCAAAGTGCTCCAGGTGCTGATCCCGGGCCATCCGGAACGCAAGCCAGGCCCACCGATCCTTGTTCTGGGTATATTGTGTCAGAAACCATATGCAACATAAAGAAGTAGCTACGTACCTCTTCGCGCTGCCGGATCTCGGTATCCGTCGATGGAACAGCCGTGGGCTTTGCAGGCGGGGCTGGAGCTACAGGTGGCGCTGTGGGCACGGGTTCCGCCGTAGGCGAGCCGGGTTTTGCCGGGAGGGAGGGATGTATAGGCGAGCCAGCAGGGTTGGGTGCGGGTGTAGGTGCAGCCGGACGAGTCTCCTCCGGCACCGATACAGGCTCCATCGTCTCGTCCTCGTCCTTCACCTTGGTAGCGGCGGCAGATCGGGCTTCTGCCTCTGCGGCTATCTTGCGTAGCTTGTTTTTCCGCATTGCAATAAGTGCATCTTCCTTTTGGATCCTCTTGTAAAAGTCCTTTGCATCCCCAACCCTAAAAAAAGGGCATTGAATATTCTTCCTCGCAAGTCGTCGTGGAAATGCACTAACCGGAAGGGAATCTGCAAATCCTCCGGAATCCGATATCCGTTATCCCAAATTGCGGTCAACGGCTCAGTCCCCAACCTCCACTTCCACTCCTCGCTCGGCTCCCGCATCTTCCGCCGAACCTCCCGGGTCGCCTCCTCGAGACCGACCTTCTTCCCATCAACCTCCGCCGACCAAGGCTCCTTGTCAAACGCAGTACAGAGTTCGTTCTTCCATTTTACCCAGTTCTTCTCGCGCTCGAGGATCGCGCTGACGGTTTCCGCGAACGCGCGTCCGTTGGGAGCGGTCTGTTTCAGCTCGTCCATCACCTTCGCGTACGTCTCCTGCACCCATTCTGCCTGCGTTGGCTCTAGGGTAAACTCCATTTGGAGCGAACGATTGCGCGCGCTGGCCCATACCGCCTTGGAGGCTTTGGTGAACGTTTGGAGGTGAGTGAGGAGGATGGCTAATTGGAAGAGGAATTGTCGGCGAAAGTGCGTGTCCGCAATCTGAGCACACAAATTAGCAAAAAAAAATGTGGATGAGCGGAAAAAGGGCGTACTTCAAGATCGAGTAGGTCAGGACTGGTCAAGAATTTGGCGAAAAAGTACTCCGTCACCGGGCTGCTTTCCTCGGGGTCGAGCTCTCGTTTCCTCTTCAACGACACTGAACCCCCAACGCGACTCCCCATCATGGCGCGCTCTTTTGCGGTCGCTTCTCTAATGACAGGGATGACCTTCGTGACTGCGTCTTTAAATTCATCGAACGTATTGGGAAGGGCGAAAAGCGGAGGTTTCGAGAACGGTAGCTGGAGCGACCAGAATGTGTTGTAGAAATCTAAGCTAAAAAGTTAGCATTTATACAATTGACGAGGAGTTTATACGCACCAGATTTCTTGTCTTCCGGAGTAGGGGCAGGTTTCTTGGCCTCATCGTCCACCTGCATCTTATCCGCCCCCTCTTTTTCCTCCTCCTTCGCGTCCGGCATAATCACATCCTCCTCCGGCTCAGGCGCAGGCGCCTTGACCCCCTCCCAAGTCGGGCCATACTCCCCGCGCAGATTGACGCCACTGCGCTCTCCCAGCGGGAACACGCCGCTCAAAAACGTCAATATGCGCCCGCAGAATATCGTGGTCGAGCCCATCTTGGAGAGCCGGCGCAGCAGGTCGTTTAGTGTGCGCAGGAGGATGAGCGCCTTGCCCTTTTGCGGTACGAGTCCATCGGTTAACCGTTCCGCGCGCGCCTCGATCCAAGAGAATATGTGGGAGCACGAGGCAATGGTCTGGGTTTCAAGTAGGTCTTGTAGGACCGTGAATGGGAGTGTCTGTTCGCAGGCCTCTAAAGCACTAGTGAGCAGTCGCCACAGATGAGAAGTCCACACAAACCGTGTTCAGTGAAAGTCAATACCACGTCCAGTAGATCCCGGAGTTCGTTATAATACTTGGTGTTCTCATCCTTGAGCGCCTTACCCTCCGTGCACTACAATACGTTGAGGAACGAACGAGACAAAGCCGACGCGACGCACAGCAAGGTCAAAAACCGCGTTCTTGAGCAGAAACTCCCACTGGCTCTTGCGATTCTCCGAAGACGATTTGTCCTCCGCCTCTACCAGCGTCTGCTTCACAAGCTCATTGAGCTTTTCCTGCGTGGGCGACGGCGGCAAGGACTTGAGGAGGCGGGTGAGAATGGGTTGAAGAGAAGCCATCCCCATTGAGCGCCTTTTCGCGGGACGCGCCCTATCGTCGAACCGTGACCTGCTCCTGACGCTCATGTCCTCCGAGTCCAACGCAAATATAACGGAGGCTACCCCGGTTGATAAACCGAATGGCAATGCTCCTCAGCTCGACGCCTCTATCGAGGCTGATCTCGCGGAATTAAGCGAATTGCTGTCGAAGGAGACTTTGGACGACGCTGAGGACGCTAGCGTCGCGGAACTGCTCGCTCGGTTGGAGGGCGCGGACGGCGTAGCAAAGGGGGTTGAAGGGAAACTCGATGCGCTGCTGGGGAAGCTAGATACGCTGTTGGAGGCGCTGGAGAAACCTGATCCAGACAAAACCGAGTCTCCGGCGCCAGTTCCGAATGAGAAAACTGTGGACAAGGAGAACAAGGAGGCGTAATCTAGGTGTGCATATCGAGACGGAATACTAGGGAGCAGCTAACATGCGACCAGCCTGTCTCTTTCTCTCAACTGTCTCTACCGAGCCGCCTCTACGACACGATTCGCTCTCTAGACCATATTGGACTTTCAGCTGCAGGAAGCCTCCATTCCGCCTGCTATGCCCTTGTGGGACATTGGGGAGGACCATTCCTTGCGCTGGAACAATTCTCTCGAGTATGGATGCCAAGAAACCTTAAATAATTATGTGCAGGGATACAAAATGGTGGAGAGCATTCAAGAAAGTGGGGTTAGATTAGCCATGTCGCCGTCGCCGCCGCGCCGGACAGTCTCAACGACCTCCGATCCCTTCCGCGCAAACACAAGCTGCAAGAAAATACCTTGATCAGCCAGCTCTCCTTGAAACGGGCAGAATGGACAATACTAACCAAGTACGGATTGGCGGTCGATCCGGTCGTGTCCGCCAAAACCTCGCTCTTGTTAATAACAGTGACATCGGAGTCGTTGTATTTAAACCACGAATCCGGGTCGTCAGGAAGATGCCGCGAGTAGAAAAAGTAGTGTCCCCACGACGGCGAGGAACCACGGTGGATGAACACGGAGGTGAGCTCGTACGGCGCGTCGGTAGAGTCGCGCCACAACTCTTCCAACGCGTCTTTGAGCTCGTCGATGCGGATGCGCAGCACGTCGATCTGATGCTCAATGTTCTCCTGCTCTGTACGCAACTCCAATACAAGCTCATCGTCGATGTCGCCTGTGCGTTCTTGTGCGGAGAAGAAGCGCTCCAAATGCTTGAGTGTCGTCGCAGCAGGTCCGCGCTGAGCGATGCGCATGTTAGCGATTTTACTGGGAAAAGGTATTTGCAACTCACTTTGCTCGATAATAACGTGCGAATGCGCTCTCGACATATTGTGAGCTCACCCTGGATCTCCTTGCTGCGAGCTTTCTTCTGAGGGTCCGCACTGTCGAGGAAACGATCCATGTAGATCGTTTCCCCAAACTTGACGTACGCCTGCGACTTGTAAGGTTGCAGCGTGTCACGGTTGAATTGAACCCGCTAATCCAGGTTCATCATCAGCCTCTCTATGAACCGTAAAGAACAGCGAGACTTGCCTGCAGCTGAATTTGAAGGAGCGGCGGGGTCTCGACGAGACTGACTTCCATTCGCGCCTTCTTGCCTTCGAATTCAACCACGTCGTCGAAGTATCCGCTCAGGCCGTCGTAAATGTCCACCCCGTCGTCGGTAACATTGACGGGGAGATGAGAGAAGAGATCCTCCTTCTCGTGGACGGACGACCGCGACTTGAGATCCTCGGAAGCAATCCGTTGCCGGATTTTACCATAAAAAAGTCTGTCGATCATTTAGATATGGACCAAGACAATACAGAGAACGCACCTTTTGACCACACTCGTTTTATCGTCGTTCTGAGGACTCAGGGCGTCAAATTTGAGCAGAGCAGTTTCGATTTGAAACATGCAATTGTCCATGCACTCCGCGACGTCGTGTTGCTTGCCTGAGGTATCCATCATTCAGCATGACCGGCAGCAAAATGTTCGAACGCAGGGCTCACCAAACATCATGGTAGAAGAGTCCGACACCTCCGCTGCCTTCCTGGGAGGTAATGGCGGGGCTTTTTTGGCCCCGCTTGCATCTCCCGATGCACCCGCAGGAATTTTGGAAGAGCTTGCTTCTCCGCTGGTCGACGCGATTGGCTGCGAAGCGTTCGCTTCGTCCGGACGAGCATCGATATCCATGGGGCTATCACGGGTAGGACTCGATACAGACGGCTGATCCAAGGTGCTAATCCGTGACGGCCCATCCTCGACCAGGGTTGCGTCAGTATCGTTCGAAGAGTCGGTACCACCCTTGTCTTCATCCTCTTCCTCGTCCTTCGACGTGACCAACGCCAGCTTGGCCAACTCCATCGCAGGGGTTACGGCGGGGGTCTCGGAATACTGGAGGTCGAAGAAAAGCGAGGCAAGCAGACCAAGGACTGTGAGAAAGTCAGCATTATCGCCACTAGAACGAGGGAGTTGGTCTGTCACATTTCTTCGAACGAATGATTTCTCTCCGCGTAACCAGTCTTCCACCCACCCTGTGCCGCTTTAGGTCATCGTCCGAGAGTTTATCCTCTTCGATGGATTTGAGGTCCACCATGAGCGTCACGGCCGAACGCAGCTCTTTGATGGTGTAAAAGTACTAGGCCATGATTAAGTACTACGACTGGTAAGGAACGAAAAGGAAACATACCTGCAGCAGTGAATTCAGGTAACAAGTATTCCCGAGTTGGTTGAGACCGCGCGGAAGATCTGATCGTGTTGGTGATATAATCACCCCAGCTGAAAGCGGCATGAATAAGCAGAATAATATTGAAAGAGTAGAGCATACGATCTTGTCCGAATTCCAGGAATTTGTGCAGTCGTTCGCTGTCTCTGACTTCAGCGATTACCTGCATAGCCTCCCGCATCCTTTCGAGTTGCAGGGCCGACGCCTCTTCAAGCTACCAGGACGTCGTTAATGGGTTTCATCGGAAAAGGGAAAGTAACTTGCCCGCATACTGAAGACTGTTATCAGCATGTCTTCATCGACATCTTTGGGAACCTCAAGAGTGTCATAGGCTCGCTCGGGACTCATGATCCCGCGCTTTCCGTGCTCCCAGACCCTGTGTAGTGTTGGGCTTCTCCGCGCGTCGGCAAGGATTTTCAACGCCTTGGTCGCCGCCGTCTGCATCTTGCTTCCACCCTCAGGATCCCGCCACGACCGCTTCACACACTCCTTCCACGCGTTTTCCACAAATTCGTCTGGTACATCGGTCCCGTAGTCCACCTTGAGTGGCCCATCTGGTCCGAAACCGAGGGTCGCGGCAGCGGCATCGACATCATCGTGTGTGAAACGACCGCGCTCAGTTTCCGAATCTATGAGTTGGGCGAACAGGAGGCAGTCATTACCCAACGCCTCCAACGTTGAGGCGAGGGCGCGGATGCTGGAGAAGTACTCTATTGTGTTGGCGGGATCACAACGACATTGTGCCATGTAAGCGAAGACGAGCAGTTCTGCAGCCAGCGAGTTGAACACGCCTGGAAATACACTGCATGTTTGTTTGGAAATGGCTTACCGGGAGAATAAGTGCTTGGAGTCATGCCCAAATTCCGCCAATCCTTGTATCGTTTCTCCAAATTTGACCGGTGGTCTCGGTCCATGTCCGGGCGAGCAACTAAAAGAGCTCAGTACCAGACGGGAGGTTATTAAAGTTACTGACTTTGGTCGGGATGAGCGCCAATCCCCAGTTGATACTTTTCCCGAACATTATCGAGCTGCACCCACAACTTGTACCCTTTATTGTCGTGTTGGTTAAGCGTTGCTGTGTAGCTCTCAGATCAACACAAAAGATATGGACCCCCGCTTACTGGACGGCTGCTTACTGTGCATGCGCTCGTAATTGGTCATCCAAGAGCCAATTTCGGCCCATGCTCGCAAGAGCCTCGCCCGGTTTTGCTTGCCTTGGGGTACAGTGACGTCGGTCGTCGGAGGACGCAACCCATTTTCAGTGTCGAATGTATCGCCGGAAAAGCCCAGCATTTCAAAGACTTTCTGACTGCGTTGTCGAAACATCTTAGTTTAACGTCGGGAAAGTGCGCCCTGAAGACCCACATTACCGGACTCCAACCCATCTTGTTCTGAAAGCCGGGACGGCTGACACGAAGCATGCGCGTCTCATTCTTCCAGAGGTTGTTCTCTATCGCCCTAACAAGACCGGGGTAAGACACTGTCGAATATACAATGCTTTCGGCCACTTACATCAATAGTGTTTCCAATGCCATTGCCACCGACCGCTCTCCAGTCTTTCCTGGCTGAGGATTAGCCATCTTCTCCTTGATGAAGTCATCCCATAATGGTCGCGGAATAACTCCAGGTATTACGACGGAGCGGAGAAAGAAACATGTGCACTGGCAGCACACGTACAGATCCAAAAGTGGCCCCTCCTCATCGACATCCATCTTATCTTCATCTTCCGCGCCGATTTTCTCGAGATCGAGTTCCCCGGGCAGAACGGTGCCAACACGTCGCTTCTGCTTGACGGTTTCTATCGTATCCCATCGATCGAAGCGGAAAGGAGGGTCGAGGTGGTGTGCGTCCACCGCTTTCTCATATCTGTGAAAATGATGTGTTTCGTTTGCCTGAGAGTCAGAACAATTCTCCGGGTTTCGTGTTATTGGTCGTGGAAGAGGGTGCTGTGATGCCTCGAAGGAGCGAGCGAGCGGAGGAGGAGTATCCGAATATCCCCACTTCAGAATGACCCAACCGTTGTCCTTCGGACAGTAGTAGGCGTCCGGATGGGGTACCGACGCACAGATATCCTTGTATGTTGGTGGATCTGGAGGTGCTGGTGGGGCAGGGGCGGAGCTACCCGGTGGCTGGGACGGAGGGCTCGCCGCTGGAGGTATTTCTGGGTAAGTGAACGAGACGGAGTACAAGGTGTGCTCCGGGTTGTGAAGGGTGTCCGCCAATAAGGGCGGCAGCATCCCAGGACCGGGACGGTTCACTGGGAGGCGATTCGAATCCCACCAGTTCGTCTCTTCGGAGTGATCTCTGCCATCGATTTTCACGAGAGAAGTGCCGCCCCACGTAGTGAAGTCAGTGGAGATATTGTTGCCAATATTGTCCCAGCCGCTACCTGCACCCCACCCTTCGTCGGCGGGGACGAGCTCGGGGATTTCGTCCTCGACGACAAGTTCGGGTTCTCGGAAGCCTGGACTCGAAATGGCGGCAGAGTAGGATGGGAGCGGATCTGGTTGTTGCCAAGCAACAGGACTTGGATCTGCTTCCCAGACCGAGGTATGGCTTGATCCTACGTTTTTGGGGCGGGATGAAAGAGTGGGAGGTTTTGGACCATAAAAACCAGAGGTGGAGATGGACGATGAGACCCCGGCGGATGAATTTTGTTTCGTTATCGTGTGAGGCTTCTGAGGGGAGCTTGGGACGAAACTGGTCGATGCTATAGGCTCGTCAGAGACCACTGGAGTGCTTGGCCGAGCTGGGGGTTGAGCTGTGCTGCTCCCTGGAGTCGGAAGCGGTCGCCGACCTGGAGACTTTGGTGGACGTCCCGGAGGTTTATTGTCGTTCTCCATGGCTATCGAGGAACCGAAGCTAGTATCAGTGGACGAGGAGTGCAGAATATGCAAGGAACCGACATGTATAGAGAGCGATGGAGACCGCAAGTGTACGCGGTCGGTCAAATCAAAGTGCCCAAAGGCGTCGGCAATCAAGCGTTACTGCGGGTCACACGAGGTCACCTCTCTCAATTTTTCACCTTTTCAACCTTGTTTCAACTCTACGCTTAAAATGCTCAAGAAGAAAAGTCACAGGCATCGATTGAGTCCTGGTGGAATTCGAGTTCAAATTATTCCATAAAAGATGAAGAGTACAAAATACATGATCCGAGTTTAAATTTCCTTCTTAAAGCGCATTCCTCAGGCTACTCCACCTTGATGAGCAGCTTTCCCGTGGATTTACCGCCCGTCAAGTCCTGCTGCGCCTGGATTGCTCCCTCTCTCGTGAATGGGTATTCTTTGTGTATCTTGATCTTCAGGGAGCCGTCCGCGACCAAGCGATATAGCTCGCTTGAATAGTGGTGAATCTAGTCCCGTGTTAACCCCCTGGTGGCTATTGGAAGGACTAATAAATACCTCCTCGGGCGTCACAGCATAGTTTCCGACTCTGCAACAAAATCAGGACATGTCGCGCAAGATGCTCAAAAAAAAAGCCTACGTTGGACGCAGAAGTTTGAGATTCTTCTCTACCAGACGAATCGGGGCAAAAGGAGGGACGGCGCCGGACGCGTTCCCAACTGAAACGAGAGTCCCTTTCCGCTTCAACATCTTGAAGTTGTCATCGAAACTGGACAACCGGAAGTCTAGGTCAGTTTAAAGAGACGATGGAGAGCCCTACGTATCCTTGCCCACGCCGTCGAAAACCGCATCGACGCCTTCGCCGTTGGTGAGCTCTAAAACTCGTTGGACCGTATCTTCATCTTTGTATAGGATGACGTGGTCGGCGCCGTTCGCCTTGGCCAGCTCGGCTTTCTCTTTGGTGGACGTCGTTCCGATGACGGTGGCACCACGGGCTTTGATGAGCTGCGCAAAGAGAAGGCCCAACCCACCCGCGACAGTGTGAACCAGGATAGTCTCCCCTTTTTTGACCTTGTGCGCCTCCTCAATGAATGTGAGAGCGGTCAGCCCCTGGAGCAACGCCGCTGCACCGATCTTCGTCGAGATGCCGTCTGGTAAAACTTGGACACTTTTCCAGCCGATTGAAACGTGGTCGGCGTGCAGTCCGAAGACCCCGCCTCCTCCCTAATGTCCAGTCGATTATTACTGTGTCTGAAAAGGGATTGAATACCCACACAAGCAACTTTGGCGCCAACAGTGAAACCGCGCTTCTTGTACTGCACGTCTTCAAGAACTGCCGGATCAGTGGGCAGGGCCAGGATGGTCCCTGCTGCCTCCGTCCCAATTACCGCAGGGAATTCCTTCACAGGGTACAAGCCTTTCCTAGAGGGACTTCAGAAACGAGAGCCGACGCGAAACTGGTGGGCCTAACCGGTAATACTAGACGAAGCCGGCTTCGTTAAACGGAATTCCATCGCGCGAGTGCTTACCGTGTCGATGAAGTTTATACCCAAATATTCGGTCTTTCGGAATCAGGTGAGAAGGAATTGGAATCGGGTCCCGCTCTCACTTTGACCACAATGTCCCCAGTATTGACCTTGGTCGAGGTTCAGGACGAACGGAGATGTACAAATCCTTGAGGACACACCTTCAGCGGCACTGTAACTTTCTCGAGGACCTCAAAGTCTCCAGTCTGCCGTGGAAGATATCACCCCTATTAGATCCCAGGCCCAGTGTCTTCTCACCTTGTTGATACCGATGGCTTGCCTTTCAGCTGGGATAGAGGACATTTTCCGAGAGGCAAAGCTTAGAGGTGCGAGTCGGAGGTGGGTACGGTGGAAAGCGGTTGAGAGCGCGCGGGAAAACAGCGCCATTCCATGCGATAATTCTGTTCAACTTTCAACGCGTCTCACGCGACGATGGGCGGCCACTGTCCGGGCCGGTCCCAAGTCCGCGGCCAAATCGGAGGCCCAAGTCGCGCCTGGGTAGTCCAGAAAATTCAACGGTGAGAGGCAGAACCATTGTCGGAACAGGCGGTTTTTGGCAGTAGAAAGGAACTCGAACAGTCTGAGTTATCATGCTCACAACCTGGTAATGTTTAGCAATTGGTCGTTTAACGCTACCTAGAGTTACAATTCTGAGAACACGACCTAATGTCTTTAGCTCGGTTCTGTTTGATGAAGTTCAGGTTTCAGAGCCGCTTACTCCACCTTGATCAGCAGTTTCCCTATAGATTTCCCACTGGTCAAGTCCTGCTGTGCTTCAATTGCTCCCTCTTTAGTGAATGGGTATTCTTTGTGCACTTTGATTTTCAGCGAGCCGTCCGCGATTAAAGCAAACAGTGTGGTGCCGTAATGGTAAATCTATTCAGAACATATTAGTTATGGAGGTTCAAAGCTGCTGTCGGATACAACAATACCTCTTCGGGCGTCATAGCGTAGTTGGCAACCCTGTGGTTATATCAGTGCAGGACTTGGGAAATATGGACAAAAGACGAACGTTGGACGCAGGAGTTTGAGGTTCTTCTCTACTAGGCGGATGGGGGCAAAAGGAGGAACGGCGCCGGACGCGTTCCCGACTGAAACCAGAGTTCCCTTCCGCTTCAACAGCTTGAAGTTATTGTCGAAACTGGAGATCAAGCAAATCAGAATCAGTTTGAAAAGAAGAGCAAGAGCCCTACGTATCCTTGCCCACACCATCGAAGACCGCATCAACACCTTCACCATTGGTGAGTTCCAAAACTCGTTGTACCGTATCCTCCTCCTTGTAAAGGATGACGTGGTCTGCGCCATTAGCCTTGGCCAACTCCGCTTTCTCCTTAGTCGATGTCGTCCCGATGACTGTAGCACCACGGGCCTTGATGAGCTGAGAAAAAAGAAGACCCAATCCACCTGCGACTGTATGAACAAGGATAGTCTCCCCCTTCTGGACTTTATGGGCTTCCTCGATGAATGTAATAGCGGTCATTCCTTGCGTCAACGCTGCTGCGCCGATTTGCGTCGATACATTTTCAGGTAGTACATGAACATTCTTCCAGGGCACTGAAACGTAGTCTGAGTGACTCCCAAGACCACTCTATGCCCTAGATTGATTTTTGTGCAACAGAGGTCGAAAGATTGAGGATGCGTACCAGGGCGACCTTTCCACCAACGACGTAGCCGCGCTTCTTGTATTGCGGGTCTTCCAAAACAGCCGAGTCCGTGGGCAGCTTTACGATGGTGCCTGATGCTTCCGCCCCCAGGGCCGCAGGCAATTCCTTTAGAGGGTACAAGCCTTTGCTGGACAGAGTTCAGCATGGAAACGTGAATGCACCCGAGCGACTTACCGGTAGTACTATTAAACATCCAAATGAGGTGAGACAGGGAAGTTCGGATCTGAATACTACGCACTGTGTCGATAAAGTTGATCCCCAAATATTCGGTCTTTTTTGGAATCAATTAACAGAAGAGTGAACATCGTGAAACCCGCTCACTTTAACGACGATATCCCCGGCATTGACCTAGTATAACAACGGGATTGAGGAAGATCGCGGAGACGAAACAAGAAAGCCCACCGTGAGCGGCAACGTAATTATCTCAAGGACGTCGAAGTCGCCCGTCTAACAAAGAATGGGTTAGGCGAAACAATCGTTCAAGCAAGTTGTCTGACCTTGTTGATACCAATGGCCTGCCTTTCGGTGGGGATGGAAGCCATTTCACGCAAATTTCGCTGCAAATTGGGTTCAGGGTCAAGCTTCAAGTGCGGGATGGTGAAACCTAGAACGCGCCATTATACGCCATACCTTGAGTGATCGGAGACGACTAAATAGAGCTCGATCAAGAGATAAGGCGGCAGTCCGGGCCGATCCAAAAGATTTCACCCGCTTTCTGCCACCACGGCTACTGTCCCAGTTTGAATTCAACGGCAGTTATAATCACAGGAAGAAATGTCGACAACAAGCACCACGAGCGACGCAGACATTGCAGCCCTGCGCCGGCAGCTCAAGATCAAGTCTGGCGTAACGTCCCGGTGAATACTTGGTTGCCTCGTCGAATTCTTGAGATTGCAGTGCCGCCACCTTTGTTGGTTCACTGTCCGCCATCGTTCGTTCTCGCGCGATAGTCGGGGTCCGTTCATCCATCCCTCGCTACTTGGCATGCTGCTATTATGCCTACAGGCGCGATCTGACCACATCCCATTCCCATTCCGTCTACCCGTTTCGTATCGCGTGCGTTTGCTCACTTTACTTCACTTCGCGTCGCAGCCTGAAGAAGGAGCACGAGCTGTATCAGAAGGAGGCGGTCGATCAGAAAATTAAGCAGGACAAGCTCGTCGCGGACGGCGCAGAGGAGTGGGATATCAAGAATGCAGTAAGTCAACATACATCCATCCATTCATTATAGCACAATATCCGTGTTCTTGTACACAGCTATGAGGCACCGGACCCACCGCCCAGCCAGGCTAATTTAATTCTTCCTTCCTGCTAGGGTAAGATGCTGGACGAGTCGGAGAAGATGATCAAGGACTCGGCGGGGCGGTTCGCCAGGGCCTACGGCGAACTGAGGGATCTCATCGTACGTGAACGAACGAGGTTATTCGTACATGCTTGATGGATGGTGGTTGATTTTGTGCTTTGTTTTGGCTTCCCGTAGGTGTCGGCGAAGAAGGAGGCCGCGCTGGCGCAGGACGAGGCGTTCCTCAAGGCCGATGGGATCTTGGAGGAGGCCTCTTTGTAGTTGTGGTTGGTTGGTAGAGTGCAGGCGCGAGCGAGGGACGGCCTTAGAGGGTGCAAGGCGTAATTAGTTCGACGGCCGAAGAGGAAACAAAATAAACGCTGTATCTGTGACTCACCTGTACTTACACTACTGCATCTCCGTGTCCATGTCTGTCGTGTTCGTCTTCTCTAGTTCATTTTGCTGCTGCTGCTGTTCCGCCTTGAGACGCCGAAGCGCGTCGAGGATTCCCTTCCACGCGTCCCGCTCGATACGCTCCTCCTGTAGCCCGCGATTCTTGCGCAACGGCGTGGCTCCGCTTCCCCCGTCGGCGTCGTCGGACGACGGGAGCCCCACACCGAGCGAGGGCGGGACGAAGTTTGGCGGCGGCGCGTTGATGGCTGAAGGCGCTATGCGCGAGTGCCGAATGTGTGCGAGCGAGGAGCGGATGGCGATTTGGATGTTCTGGCGTGCATGCATGAGACAAGGGCAAGGACTGGCAAAAAAAAGAAGACACGAACATCGAGCCGTTCGAAATATTCGCTGACTTCGAGCACGAACTGTTCCGAGCGTTCGTCGCCCTGAGGAAGCCCCTCGTCGGCCGAGTCCGTCTGCGGGAGGGTGAGGAGCGAGATGGAGGTCGCGGCCAGGGCCAAGAGGCGCGTTATATCCTACAACGCCGCCATGGCCACTTGTTCAGGTTTGGAGCAGCAACCTTGGAAGAACACTACTACTTTTTCGACTTGACCTAGGGCAAAGATTTGGCGCGCAGTACGACTTGTGGTCCAGATAGGATCGATTTCGAGCGCGTCAGTCTCTTCGTCGTTCATTTTCGTGGTGGACATCGTGGTTCAGGACAAGGGAAATGTTTATTTATAGTCACAAGTCCTGTCTACTTTCTGCAACCATATCTTCAAACGTCTCTCTTCCTGGTATTCAACGCGCTCCTCCGCGTACCCAGTCTCCTCAGCCGACAAATTTCTTCGCCTGGTGGATCTGAAACCTGCTGGGTTTTTCGCCGGCACCGTCAAAGGGTTGAACGTACCCGTCCTCACCAACGGCCGCATGGTCAGAATCCTCGCCGCTTGTACTGGAGGCCGGATCCTTACATTTGTGCCTTACGATCTGCGTCTTTTCGATATGCCGCTGAAGCTGGTTTTGATCACCGCCAAGCCCACTTCGATTACCCACCTCGACTTGAGGCCCCCGTTTATGAACGAGGACAACGGCGGGTTGTTAACAAATGTTCTCAGATAATTTCCGCGCTTGACCAATCTCACGGTCAACTTTCTAAACCCGGTCGCTGCCAGAGCCGTCTGCGATAATGGGGCCGTTGTGGAACGACCCAGATGGGAGAGGGGGACTCTATGGTACAACGGTGCGGCTGCGAGTACACTTTCTGCCGGTGTTGCTCCCAACTAACTGCACTGAAATAAATTGCGGAGACGTTGGAAGGATAGGCCCAAGACTCACCAAGCCAATCATCAGCCTCTTGAAACATGCACACCCACACCAGTCGTTATTTAGTTAGTGTGCCCGTTTGATTCTTGTCGCGAGCCTTTCGTCGTCCAGGTCGCTGAGTTCGGCTGGAACAACAGTCCTGGCCACGGATGCGGGCAGCTTGTGCCACCATGCTTGCCGTCTCGCACATCGTGCGAAGCCTAAAGTCTTTCGCCGGGGGTGGGCGGAAGTGCAAGGAGCGCAGCAAGATAGGGATGGCTGATGTACTTAAATCTGCGAGCCTGAAAGATGCGTCAGGAAAAACGTAGGTAGATACGGAGGGAAGTCGGCTTCAAAAGAGAAATACCTACGCGACGCGCGAGTCGGGGGCCAGGATACACAGGAAGCGTTGAATCGCATAATGCAGGAAAGTAATGTACATCAGTCAAATGCCGCCCCAATGAGTGAATATATGAGCTCCAGCTGTGTGTTGCTCTGTACCATTCCCGGTCTCTGCTCTCGCAACGAGTCAACTTCTTGCGCAACCAGGTCTGCATCGAACGCGGGGGACAGCGGGCCAAGTGGAGAGGATATGGACAGAACAGACGGAGGGTCGGCGGGGAGCAGGAAGCCGTAATAGCGGAGCAGGGAGGAAATTGCAATGAAAGTTCCAGTTCGCCCAATGCCAGCTGAACAGCCAACGATTACCGGAGGGTCTGGGTCACCGGAGGCCTGCCTGTTCGTACTATCCACTAGACGGAGAAAGGCCATGAGACCCGCTTGGTCCTTGGGCTCGGGCACTCCGTGGTCTGGCCAAGCCGTATAAAGGAGATGGTGGAAAATAACCGGGTCCTCCGGGTTACTTTCAGGGACAATGGATACTGTAGATTTAATGCAGCAAGCGTCAGCGATGTCCACACTGTCTATCAGCGTCGCCCGAAGCGGCTCCCCGGAGTAGCCGGGCTCGCTGTGGACAACCGATTGACCGACAGCTGTCGGAAAGTAGCTGTGGGCTTTCCTGCGCCCGCCCTCCCGTAGTCGTGTTAACTGGACAACGGTTCTGACACGGGTGGGCTGTGGGGAGCGGTTTGTGATCGATTGCGCCGTTGAAGGAAATGTGATGGGCTGGCGAATGAGACTGAGGAATGCATGCGCCGTATCAGGCAATGGCGCCTGCGAGGCTATCCTGTTTTCGTTTATACACAGGACTGCGCTGAAAGAGACGAGGGCAGTACCAGTATTTGTGGCCAAATCTTTCGAGGCACCAATTCGCATTCAGATACCGCTATCCAGATCATGAGTACAACTCGGTGGCGGAGCTGAAACTAAGCACCTGGATCCCCTGCTCGTCAACAACGTCGACCCGTGTTCTATCGTACGGCTTGATGTCAATATATCTATCCTTATTGCCGGTATCCACTGCGATGGAGTAGTAGTCGAAGAGTTGGCGAGGTATTTCGTTGGGTAATCCTTTGAGATGGAAAGTGCGGATAGTGGACCGAATATATTCGCGATGTTGCAACGTGCTCTGGACATGCTTTTCATGCGAGGCAACTCGATTAGCTAGCCAAAGCGGTTTCTTTACAGCAGGAGGAGTCATGGGATACTTGGAGGATGGAAGTGGGAAGAGACAGGAATCACAGCCAATCACCTTGCTTTAGCTAGGTCCCCCTCCGTCACAATTATTCATGCCGATTTCTGCATCAAACAAATAAACCCCTGCCGAGGACCAAATACTAGCACTTCTCTGCTCGTCGAAACTAGCCGAAGTCTGCATCAAACAAAGAGAGCCAAATTTTCCGAACTGTCCGACATCGAAATCCCGAAACAAACACGGCGCCAAATACTAGCACTTCTCTGCTCGTCGAAACTAGCCGAAGTCTGCATCAAACAAAGAGAGCCAAATTTTCCGAACTGTCCGACATCGAAATCCCGAAACAAACACGGCGCCAAATACTAGCACTTCTCTGCTCGTCGAAACTAGCCGAAGTCTGCATCAAACAAAGAGAGCCAAATTTTCCGAACTGTCCGATATTGAGACAAACACGGCGCGAAATCCTATCACTTCTGAGGCAGTCAATAACCGCCTCAGCGGATGCTTCATCATGCAGTTAAACCTCTCCTTTCTTCTTAGCTCTGGTCATGCGCCCTAATCGCTCCCCCCCTGGAATATTCGATGAAATCATTCGAGCTGCGCTGCCCACTCCCGACCACGCGATCGTGCATGAGACAATGGCCTTTCTGTCGCGCAGAAAAGAGCTTGCCGATGTCTGCCCCGCATGGATGGTCAAGATTAATTCTATGCACTGGCTGTTTCGGCAAATCGTAATCTGATCACTGCGATTCGGCGATCTGCTAGATCGCGTCCTGGCCGAGAAAAGTCGGAGCGAAGATCTTACATTACGTACTGAAAGGGAGGCCCCTAAAGGAGCGGACTTCATCGTCAAGTCTGTCTCGACGACATCTTTGCATCCCGCCCGTGGGCGGAGAGATCGAATGCCCTATAAAGGTACGACACTACCCATCTACCACCTCTTGTCTTGCCTTGTCTTTCTCGGCCATGTCATCCACGGCTCCCATCATCCTCCCCACTCTGAAGAGCAGTGGCTTTCCTTCCACCGAGGCACGCGTGTGTTCATTTAGTGGCCAAGGTTGTTGTCCCGGCGATCTGAAGACGGACCCAGCTGACTTATACAACAGCCGCCCCGCTACTTTCGGGTCTAAGCCTGCACTTTTATATAACCTCCTACGTCGCCAAGAAATCAACCGATAAGGGACATCGTCGAGCATTGAGCATGCCGCAACCTATTCGCCGTGTCCTCAAGGCCAAGCTCTGACGGGTTGTGCGTATTAATCTGGTTCTCATCAGCCCTGCGGCCTAACCAGGTTCGCATCTAGGTCATTATACAAACCTCTTTAGTTACGAAATATGCTGTACACGACAGCCTATACAAAATCTGATGGATTTGCGCTGTTAAAGACCTTGTATTCTGCTAAGAGCCTCATCTCGAACAATGCCGCACGTCCTCGCATCCCTCGAGTCCACCGATATTACCTTAACTTCCGGTGATACTGACGATGAAGGTCGCGTCGTTCGCATATATACCGATAAGGAGGGGGAACCTTTGCAGGCTCTTGTGCTCGGGGAACTATTGCACACGGAACGCCTGGACCATGCGACGCGTGTACACACCCGCTCCGTCGTTCGGCAACATCTAACATTCTTCAGGTACTTGTACTGGGGCCACCGCCCGAGACCGCCCCCCTTATCCGGGACATGTTTTATGACCAGCACAAGTTGCTGAGCCACTTGCAGTCTTCTGGCGATGGAAACAGCACTAAAGTACGTGAAATGCATCCTTCCTTGGCCATAGCTCTTCAATTGCGCGGCCAGTTAATAATCGGTCAACAAATTTGGTGCACGACCCCACCGTCCCCGGCGGTCATTTTCGTTCGCATCACAGCCCGCACTGGCTTCGTGGGTACTTCGCAGTCAAAAACGCGCCATGTCTGTCTCACTTTCCAAGGAAATTCGGGACTTCTCGGGAGACGACTCGGCGAACCCGTTTACGTCGGCTGCATCGGACATCCCCGCAGCTGTTCCTGGCACAACGTTAACGGCACTCGACCAAGGGGCGCTTCTCTTTTGCGCCGCCGACATGTTTGAAGCCGACTTGCCAGTTACACTGAACGCTAGCTCATCGCACAGCATTTACACCAAAGTGGGTTTTTTAAAAAATGCACTCCGAAATGCACTGAACACTCTCTCTTTGCCAGACTCGTGCCCTCAATGCTTCAGATGTAGTACGAATGATTCGACGGGTTGCGTGAACTCATTTCCGAATCACGACGTAATATCATGTACACGTCGGGTCTCCATAGAGGCCATTTTCTTTTTTGTCAATCCGATTTGAAAGCCCTCCTTCCCGCTTGAAGCATAATCGCACCTTCTCTACTTTGTTTCCATCAACATCTCGTTGTGTGCGTTGCAAGAGTAATTCAAAGTGGTTTAGCGTCTATGGAGTAAGGAAAAACATAGGTGTTTCTACAACATATCCTCGCGCGCAATCGGTTTAAGAATGAGACAGTGTTCGAATGCTTCCTGGGCGGACTCGCCGAAATCCGTCATTCCCGAGTGGCCATGCGCCTTTGCCTCTGCTAGGGTGTTGAATCCAGTCGCCGGGCCGTGGCGCATGGTGGACTGGATGATGGTCAATACGTAACACCCGGTGCTTGGCCGTACTGCGATGGAAAACGACAGCGAGCTGACCGCCGTAGACTTCGATTCCCCCGCCGATTCCCCCGCCGTTGTCGGTTCCGTGCCCGTTTCGAGTCTCTCGGGCAACAAATTCGTGCGGCTTCGAAGAAAAGTCAAGGAATCGCTTCATACATACAAAGATGTTCCGGAGTCTCAGATTTTACTTTGGAAGGTGCGGCCTCTGTCTCCAATGCTAACGTTTGCAATTTCATGCATTATATTTAGCCTAAGACGTCCCTCTCTGCCGCAAGCGTCGATAAAAACTTGAACTTGAGAGCAATCGCGAGGGTAATTCAGACCCCCCAACAAGTGGAGGATCTCCTCAGGGAATGGACGTCGAACGACGAGACTCAGGGGAACGTCGCATTGCTCGTGAGCACGATGAAAGGGCCCGAAACCATAGTCAATCGGGAAGAGGGCGAGGAGACGGTCGTTCAGATGCGAGCAGGTCATTCGCTTTCCTATTTATTTTATTTACTGAACTAATCATGTATCGATAGACTACGCAAACCTCAGAGCCTCCTTTCCTCGCACCAAAGCTCCGTCCACTCTCGCAAAATCGCAAGAATACAGAATTAACCAGCGCGGTGCACTGCCTATATACGACGGCCGTTACGACGCGCTTCATCCCACCTCCACTGTCGGCCCACCCGTCGACCTCTACTATTCAGGGTTCGCCAAGTTCCGCGATGACCTGAACGATTCGAACAACCACCCGCCGCCTGAGTTTGTGTGTGGAGTGGCAAAGCTTATGGCTGCCGCTGCGGGCATCTATACAGATGAAGATGCTTTCAGCTCGGCTGTATTTTCCTTGCTTCAAGTACTTCTAGACGCCCAATGCATCACTATCAAGAACCAGGACAAGACCAGCGCGGATTTCGTCCTCTATTTTGAACGTGCAATATTGCTGCTATGCGAGCTCAAGAGGGAGGTGGGAGAGGGTGGATGTGATGCCTCCACTCAAGCAATCCTCAGTACGCTTAGGTATTGGACCCAAACGGATGTGGGTTGCGTTTAGCTGACTTCCTTTTCTGTCGCGCTGATGCTTGTTATCCTAACAGAACGAGGTAGCCTCGCGAGTTAACTGTTGCCCCACGTATGTTGTGGCGTTTGGAGGACCGTGGCTGGCTATTATGGGTGCTGTGGTCACCAGTCGGTGCATTGCGCAGCGGCTTACCGATTTTATGTGGCTCGCGCCACAGGATTGTCTGCTCAACCGAGACCATGTCCACAAAGTTGCCCGTACCCTTTTCTCGCTCAAGAATGCTCTGGCAGCCTTACGCCAACAACGACCTCCTCACAGTGCTACCTCACCGCCGGAAATCAGCGATGCCAGATTTTTCCCGCACCCCACTTCATATCCGAGAGCGGGGCAGCGCATCCGGTTTGACTATGTGGCTGCCATGGAAAAGGATCCCAGCTGTGTAACATTCCACTGTCAGGTGATCGACACAAAAGAGGATATAGTTGTCAAGTTCGTATCTTCGTACGGAAAGGAGGCGCACGAGTTCCTGGGGAGGCTGCTCTGTGCTCCCCAGCTCTTTTATTGTGGGCCAATCGACGAGTCTCGCTGCTCATATGGCGGGATGCAAATGGTCGTCATGGAGTTCATCCCGGGCCAAACCCTCAGTTTAGCGCAGGCGACGGGCAGCATTATTGCAGACAATGTCCCGCAGGTGCTCACTGAAGTACTTACCGCCCTTCACGATGAGGGCTTTGTTTTTGGAGATCTCCGGGGTCCGAACATCATCCTCCCAGATGACCGTTCGCGTTCCGTGGTGCTCCTGGATTTCGACTGGGCTGGGAAGGCCGGGGAAGCACGATACCCCATCAATCTTTCCTCCGGTGTGAAATGGCCACCCGACGCGCAAGGCCTAGGTAAGATAACATCTTCTCATGATGATTACATGCTCCGGCAAATCATTGAAGAGTATTGTCTGTAATTCGTAAAACAACCCTGTGTCTGAATAGATATCTTTTTGCGGGCAACAGCCTCCTCCCATAGTCCAATATCTCGACATCTGTCTCATGCGGGCAAGTGATTGACCTGTAGGCCCTTAAATTGGCCCACGTCAACGGTGAAGAAGCTATCTTTTTGCCCGTGCACGCCAACTTTCTATTTCTCAAATCGCCTATGAACGGAGTTGGTGCATAACCCGGCCCGGCCCGCGTAACCTTTACTCGAGTTTCTGATTTCAATCGCATTTATATTATTGTTCACGAGTTGCACTCATGGATCGATCAGTTATTCCAAACGCGGACTATAGTAGTTGTCGGAATTTTTGCGTCTAGCACGTCTACGACGCAGCCTATCCGTATTGCGCGCCATTTCCTTTGCCTTCATCTCCTTGTTCGTTTTCAACTGTACAGCTCTGCGTTCCCTGCTGATCTTATGTTTGTGGCGGCGCCGGTCTTCGCGCTCTTTTTTCGACATTATCAGCCACTCTACGTTGATTGGCCTGGACCGTTTGGAGCAGTACCGGCCTGCAGGGCTGTGAGTAAAACTATACGATCATGCAATATACCTTACATAGGAACAATTCTTCGAGGCCATACATCTGGTCGAAATGTCGTCTGCGGATACAGTGCTAAAGGTTCTTGAGCTAGAGATTGTAGTTGGGCTCGATCACCTACGAGATGATATGGGTAGTCGAACTCGCAACACGTCAATATTATATTTGCCGACTTGCCGCTACAGTCCTGTTGGAATACTTGAGCTAAGTCGGGCCCCGAAGTCAATACGTACCTGGCAGACGTCGTCGACGCGTCCTTTCGAAACTGCGTGAGCGGCACGAAAGAGTACTTTGGCTGCTGTCTTGGCTTGTGTCGGGGTGCGGCGATTTGACAGGTATTGTTGGACACGCTGAAGCGCTTAGCATGCAGCCAGTGCTAGGGCTCGGTCAGTATACCTCGAATTTAATCTCATGACGAATGTCTTCGGAAAATGGTGGGTGAACAAGAGGGAACAGCCTGAGATACTCCGTTTTCAGGGCCGTTTCATCCGCCGGATGCCTCGTCGGCATTTCGCCCGTATCGAGCGTTCAAGCCTGTGCGAAAGAAACTCGACTTGGTCTTGAAGTTGATAAAGCGGTGGAGGGGAGTCAGATCCAAACAAGGACAACGCCACGTCGCCCTCGACCCACACGCTCACCGGCGAGCTCGACCATGCTCTGCACCGTCTCCCCCATGCACTTCGTAGTGCATGCAGGACCATGAGGGAGCGGAACCGTCTCTGGTGGCTCACACGTCTGTCCGGCGTATGGATTACACCTACGGCGGGTGTCTCGGGGACACCAACCCCGGAATCGCACCGCGCACCACCCTCGACCACCCGATTATGGGCTTCCCGCAAGGGCAGAGGTCGCCAGGCTCCCTCCGTTCGTTGTAGCGGCGGCAGTCAATCGCACAAGCCGGTCTTGTTCCCGATGATCGGTTGGGGTCTCTCAATCTCTGTCCATATCGTGTATGTTTTTCTGTTTTTATATATTCGTAAACGCTGACTGCCTTTTCTTCGCACCAGTAACTATACTAACTTCAGATTCGGCAGGCCTTAGGCTCTTTTTCTTGTTCTTCTAATCTGTGCGTTATCCTTCCCCTCCATTGTCGTATCTAACGCGCCACTCGCTAGATCTACTCAGCCTTGCTTTCTCATCCATGGAGGACACGCGTCCACGCCCTTGGCTTTCACCATCGCTCGATGGTAAACCACGCTCTTCGTCTCTAGTCCTCAAATATTGATCCTTTGTTGGTAGATGTCAACTGCCTCTCTCTCTCTCTCATTTTTAATGGTCAGCGGGCTGAACAACATTAAGCTCGACTCAAGTCAAGCCCTGGAGCAGGTCACGGTGAGCGGATTTTTTTCAAAGAGGCTGCGACTTTCATTACTTACTCGCGACGTTAGCGGATATCCTCGGGATAGCACCAAAGCTCTTTTTCCCGGGCCAGTGAGCGCACTTCAAAGACCTCAAGCTGCAATCTCCGTCCGGCCACGTACTCAGCCCACTGGTCAATGTTTCAATGAGGTTCCCAAGTCACAACCGCCGGCGGACGTCCGCGAGGCGCATGGTATGTGGCGTTCCCCTGTTCTTTTGCCGAGCCTGACTTCTTTAGCCTCTATGAACCGTTTCGTTGCAATGGAATCGCTTGCAAACAACGACAACGCCGCGTCACCCTCGACCACCCAATTTTGGGCTTCCCGCAAGGGTAAAGGTCTCTGAGGCTTCCGCCGTTCCTTTCAACGTCGACAGCCAATCACCTAGCGCGGTTTCGCAATCGACCCCACTCTCGATCGGTCTCAGGTATGTATTTATCTTTAGTACGTCATCATAGACGCCGACTGCCCTTTAGCACTGGCCAGTATCAGGTTCAGCAGCAACAGCCTCGGCTCCGCCCGTGCGCCGTTCACCCAGTCCTTTTCAGCCACCGTCGGCTCTCGTTAGACTCAATTGGCGTGCGCTTTCTCGTCCGCGCAATGACCACGGGCTTTTTCTGTCGCCTCGATGGTAAGCCACATCCTTTACAGCTCAGGCGTTACATTTATCCTTTGTTAATCGCAGACGTCGACCGACTTTACCTGTCTCTCCCACATTTTTTATGCCCTTCGAACTGAACAATACGAAGCTCGACTCGACTCGAACCAGGCGCTTGAGCGGATCACCCTGGGTCCGGGTTTCTTTTTCGCGATGTTAAGGTGGTATAGCACCAGCGCGGGCTACACATCGTTCCCGGGAACCTTACGCCGCGTTGGTCGTGCGCGACAGGTTCGCGAGATGTGCGGTATGTAGCTTTCGCACCTGTTTCCTGCTGCGTCTGACTCTTCTTTAGACCCTTTGAACTGTCATAAGCCTCTACAACGACGCCACTTCTCATGTTGGTAGAACCCGTAAGTGTTGCCGGCCCCGTTGTTTCCGGACTCACCGGTTAGGGGTTTAGGCCACATTGGCGGTCTTCGTACACGTCCACTACCGCCCCGGAGTCAGCATCTGCAACTTATGTTGGTTTCACCTGCATCGCCGTACGTGATGCGTCCTTTCCAACCACAATCGCCACTCACGAGCGATGTCGTTAGATGCACTCGGCGTCGTTTCTCGTCTGTGGAGTACACCTGACCATGGCGTCACCTTTTTGCTGTTCCCTAGGTAAGCCATGCTCCTCGCGGCTGTAGTGCTCGATATTGACCTTCGTCGACTCTGCAGGTTACCTTCTTGCTCTTATTCGCATTTCACACCCGACGACCTGGATGATAAGACCCACCTCGGAACGAATCGTGGTGAGTTGACTTTTTTGTACGAAGGTCAATATCTGGTTTACTTACTCGTCATTGTCATCGGTGCAGCATTGAAGCTCCGTGTGCACCTCATGTGCTGGCCTCACCCTATAACCTTTCAGCTCATACGATTCCATCCTTTCCACACCCCCTGTGTGCGTTGGTCTTCTTGCATGACTTGTTTTTCACAACCTTGTGACGAAGATGCTAACTGCTTACTTGTAGCCGAACGTGTACATGCTCTCGCCTCATATCTACCTACCGTGCCTCCATCTTATTAATGCGGAATCTCAGATGAACGCGCAACAAGCCGCGTTGAGAGCGTGTGTTTGCTGCAGGTTAGAGCTACCAAAAGACCTCTGATACAGGAGAGGTGCATAATAACTCGAGTCGATTTCAAGTGTGTCTTTCCTTCGGTCCGTGGTCATAAACGCTGACTACCGTTTCGCGCTAGCAAACACACCGGCTTCAGGTTCCCCAACCACCTCACCTCCGTCTCTGCGCCGCCCGCGCCGTCCGTTCATCCACTATCAGTCCTAATGTACAGCTTGTTAGATTCAATAAGTATTGTTTTGTCAAATGTAGAATAGACTCGACCATGATTGTGACTTCTGTCAATGGTAAGCCACGCGCTTAGTGAACCTAGTCCTTAATATTCATCCTTTGTTGATCGCAGAAATCGCCTGCCTTCTGCCTCCGTGGAATAGACACCTAATCATTTCAAATTGCCAACGCTGCCGAAGAACACATCCAGACGATCACCATATGCAGCAACTCAGCACCGGGATCCTCCGAAGCGTTGCCTTATCACGGAAGTCCTGCAGTCGTCATATGAATTTATTCTCTGTCCTTATCGTTTCTCTTCCTCCGTAAGTTCTTCCTGTTCCCCACTTGTGGTCGACTGGCTTAGTTGCTACGTAGACCGTTTTTTCCGCCAGGCCCCACAACCTACACGTGAACACGGCGTCAGTGTCCTGCGTCGATGGGCTGCGTCGTTGCCACCTATCTTCCATGCGGTAACCTCCCCTTCCGCATTTCAACATTCGACGGGCTCAGCTCCTTTGTAGAACTGTCCTCACAGCCCACTTACGAGCAAACGCCGACCGGGGATCCTTTGCATACCCCTGCTTCGGCACCCCCGCAACCCCTCTGTTCGTCGAGAGCGCGGCGTCAATGTTTTTCGTCGCCGTTGGCGCCAACCACCAACACTGAAACCTTTTCATGCTGTAAGCTCCGCCTCGCAGTTTCTCTTCTATTAGTTTAGTTACCTCTTAGGAATGTTCTTTATCGTGTCCCACATCCCCTCCAATAGGCTCGTGAAGCGTGGGGCCGTTGGTGTCGCTCCTGGTCTCCTGACGGCGCTCAACATTCCGTCAAGCAGAGACGGTGGTTGGTCCCTCTGGTATTATATTGACGGTTCACCCGACTACGTGTAAGTTTGTCCGACCAACACAACACATCTGATGCTTATGAATGTCATTAGCCTTACCTTCGAAACGAAGCGACGCGACGGTCTTCGAAACATCGTGAAGGGTCTGGAGGGAACTCGCCAGTCACTTCGTCTGACCGTCTTGCAGTTGGAAATATTGATCTATCTATATTCATCAGTTACCGTCGATAGACCATGTCCTTTATTTGACTAGAGATAGATGCCCCTGCTGGAATGTAGTAATACCGGAGGCCACACATTGGTGAGGCCACTCTGGCCTCTCGCGACGTAATCAGCGCGTACTCCATGGGCAACACAATGTTGACGCACTCATCGATCGTTCTCTGGCTACGGAGTTTACACTGGACGACGTCGTAGAAATTATTATATACATACACCATTTCGCTTAATCTTTCACGATATATCTACCGTACTACGGGATACAGGGCCTTTGTTTGTTCGGTAAGATTGTCCAGCCTCGCATCTTCGGCTTCCAGCTCTAAACAAGGGTGTGTAGTGAACAACGCCGTATCATAGCCACGCAAAAGACGAATGTTGTCGCGGCCTTTACTCCGGGACAATGCGACATACGCGCTGAAAGGAGTGAGTTTACCGGACGGCGGTTTTTGCAAGTCGATGTACACCTGTTGAATGCTTTGCCCTTGCGACTTGTAGTCCGTGAATGCATAGGCAGGGGTGATTGCCAGCTGTCGTCGGTTGACGCGACATGTCGAGCTCCCTATCTCGATGACAAAGCCCAACTTTGTAGGAACGATCGGAAGAATCCCTTGCGGTAAGCCTTCGAACGCGGGATAGCTACTGTCATCTGGTTTGAAAAGCACCAGTGCGGGCGGATACTTCAGCAACGTTCCTCCGGTTTCAGGATCCACCTCGAGCTCGGCAGGTTCTCTAGCGTCGAGTTTGATGTCCACGACCTCGCCCCGGGTACCATTCGCCAAATCGGCTTCCGTTGCGATATTCATCAAGACCATCGCCCTCATCCCAACAGCGAGCTCAACGCGGTCCGCCAACTTTCCCGTTTTTTTAATTGGCATCCCTGCCACCGTTACCCTCTGGCGGATAGTCAGGGGCAATTCCTGTCGTCCTATCGTATCCTCGGCCGAGCAAATGTACAGCCTGCGTCCCGTAGCCTTGCAATGCTTCATCAAGGCAGCTGTGTTCCACCGCACACGGGCTCCATGCCTCGGCGTCACAAGGACTGCACTGTCCCAAGGAGGACACGACGGGTCATGGAGCGGACATGTGGGATGGCCCACCAAAATCGAATCCAGCATTGCCATATCCTCGCGCCTACAAGAACCAGTACGCAGCCGGTGAAGAAAGTCCCGCCATGGGATATCAACGATGCGCTTCTGCTCGGTCAGGGTGACAACGGTAGTAAACTGCTCGTATAACGCGGCGCCGATCGCGTTCTGAGTGCGCGTGTGTATCGCAGAATACAACGCGTTGGCTGGGTCGCCCACAGGAGGGAACTGGTGGAAGTCGCCGAAAAGGATGATATTCGTACCGCTGAAAGGCTTCGTCAGATCGCCATCGCCGTTAGCGGCGCGAACCTGGCCGATGATCTGCGACAGTTGGGCGAGTAGGCGCTTGGTTAGCATGGAACATTCATCGAGGTTCACATATTTCGCAGGCGTGATGTTCTTTTTCCTCTTGTTCACAGTCTCTTCCGACGCCTTGTTCACCCATTCGGGACTATCCTCTGCGTTTATCGGTATCCCCGCCCAAGAATGTACGGTTACACCGGCAACCAGACTTGCAGCAACACCAGTAGTGGCTGTTTTCGCTAGCAGCTCGCTGGCACCGTGGAATTCAAATGTATCCGCAATGGCATTCAACAAGACCGTCTTGCCTGTTCCACCTTCACCCCGAACGATCATCAACAACTGCTCCTGGCTCACACCGGCCAACGTCCTCTTCAAATGCTCTTCGATGATATCGTGAGCTCGGCGTTGCTCTGTGTTAAGCATATCAAGCCTCTTCTGCTGCTTTGGAGAACGTATCTTCGAATCCGGTAGTGGATTTACCGCTATCAGCTCTGCCTCGTAGACCTCTGGAACCCCCACGTTGACGGCGGCGTCGTTAACCGTCGGTGCAACCGGGTTGCGCACGACGATAGCCTGCGCTTTGGACAGCGCCGCTAGCGTTTTCCCCCACTTTGCGAACTTCAAGGTCTCCTCCATGGTCGCCCGCTCGCATAACGGCCCCAGTAGATGCGCGGGAGGGTTCGGGTCGAATATGCCAACGTCATACGCCACCTCCATGGCTGCTTTGCCATACAGATATTCCCGCATGTCGTACTTCTCATTCCGGGCTGCTACCACATGAGCCTCTGTCCACCCCATCTCCATCGAATTCATTTCTTCCAGCTCGATGTCACGCCGCACGTAGTCGTTGAGATCGACGGCACCCGAAGCCAATTCAATGGGTGTGTCCCGGTTTCTTCGAGCGCTCGCCGAACATTCGTGGAAGTAGTTGATGTTCTGGACGATGCGCTTGTGGTGCAATGTTGCTGTCTCCATGAAAGCATCAAATGCAGCGCGGAAGGTGCTTTCGAGCGGTTTTAGATCGGCGAGATCCCGCCAGGGCTTCAACAGGGCCAACACACTGGCACAGTAAAACTCTTCATCGTCGACCTTTGGAAACCAGCTCCCTATAAACTGCGGCAGAGTTTCCAACGCGGCGCCTCGGATAACGCGACAGCCCTTCCTTTTCGCCGCTTCTCGGTAGGGTACTCGCTTGCTAGGTGGCCGTCCGGGCCGAGGAGCCTCCGGTTCCTCCTCGACCTCCTCGACATCATCCGCGTCGTTCACCGCCGTGGTGCTCCGCCGCTTCGCCCGCAGAGGCTTACCATCATATGTCTCGACATGGTAATCGAGATAATTCATGCCCTCCAATGCGTCACCTCGGTCGACGTACTCCTTCAGCTGATCTTTAAGCACAAACGCCCCCTCGTCAAATCTCAACCTGACAGGTGGATCCTGTACCGGTGTATTAGACACCTCTCTCGGAAGTGTGATCGTTACTTACATACGGCGCTTCTAGAGCTTGCACTGGAACAGCTTCGTTCATATGCTCAGCAGTGCGCCTCAAGACCCTAAACCTCGATGTTAGTGTGCGTATATATACTGAGTGATGCCACACACCCGCTCGTCGCCAACAGTGGGAATTTACGCTTGAGCGCACCCGACACCTCGTCCCAGTATATCGGGGTGAAATTGTGCGAGATAAATCGGTCTCCCCAACCCATGAGGTAGCTCACGACCTCGCATCCGCTCAGCTCCTGCTCTCTACTAAGACTGTTTGCGCATTGCTGAATCATCCGTCGGTTCACGTCTCTGCCCTCCCCTTCATCGTCTCTGTTCTTCCGTTGGAACGCCGGGCTTTTCGCCAGTAGAGCGGACGCGTTGGACGCCTGGTTTTGTTTCTTGGCAATGTACAATGTGATGTAAAAGGTGATGTCCTTGGTCTCATGTCCGTTCGTGATTATCTTCATATCCTGATTCGCTCTAGTGATTTGAAGTAGAGGTGGATTCCATGCATTGAGAAAGGGGAAAACACGGCGCGGACCCCACTCCCCGGAAGGATGGATCCAGTCTTCTGCGGCTACCGGCCATGGCGCACGTCTTTTGCACACCAAGCGCCCGTTCTTCGTTCGCACGCAGGTGTGAACATTGCACTTGTGCACCTGCACCGCACGCGCTAAAAACGCTTCCGCTTGCCGACGACGCTGCGCATAATTTTCCTTTCTTGGATCCTCCGGTCGAGAGTACGCCAACGCGGGCTTGCGAGGGATCTGCAGGACAGTCTCCGCAGTCGTTCCCTCGATGTCTGCCCGTATTGTCTCCTTCAAGTAAGCCGTGACCTTCCGCCGAAACGCCTCTGTCTCCAAAGCCGCCTTCATGGCCGCCGCTGAAGGTGCACCTTCTAGCCAGATCAACATGTGAAGGTGCAGCGAACCTCTTGCTTGGGCTTCCACAGTGGCGATGTAGGCTTGAACGGTGCCCACGATCCCGGGTTCACGCGTTGGGTGGCCCTTGTGGTTCGCCCGCATGCCGAAAACCTCTTCAAGTATGGCTTTGACTGTTAAATGGAAGAACTCTGCAGCGGCAAATGGATCCCCTGCAATCGTGACCGAGCGCTGGGTGCTGTCTGGCCCAGCAGTTGCTACGAAGTTGTCGAGATCAATGTCTGCACCTGCCAAGACTTGCGCCACGGGATCAGCAGTGTCGGGGAAGCTCAACGTCGTCCAGATACTTGGAGGATTGAAATACAGGTTCATGCCCCAAACCTGAGAGCGCACCGAAATGCGTGACTCATCAGTGGCCGGCACTCTCGCCCGAAGCGAAGTCAGTTGCTTTCGCAGTGTACGGATGACAGGGTTTGAAAAAGGGACACGTCTCGCTTCCTCTGCGCTCGCTTTGGTGAGGTCGGCGGACGTCAGTTTCAGAAATGAAACTTTGTTGGCAATGAATGAGGAACGCTTCATTTGAAGTCCAGCCGATCTGCAGACCGCTCGTTTCTGGATGACGCCGAACGTCTGAAATATGAAGTGGAGATGGCGACGGAAACGTCCGTCCGAGTACTGCAGTGCCCACCTCACATGGGTCTCATAAGGCACTTCTGTCGGTCTGTCAACCTCGAGGCCCCCTAGGCCGTACGGAAAAAGCACCGGGAAGGCGCCTAGCATGTGATTGGGGTTGTCGGGCCCTCCGTCAAACCGATTCCCGTCAGCGTCTCGACGACCCCATTCATTCACGAAAGCGCTGCTTTTCCGAATCAAGAAATCCTGCTTTGCAACGCCAGTAGCAACATTGGAGAGAGCATGAGCGAGAAGCTCGCTGTCAGGAACGGATGCACCCTCTACGTCAAGCACCCCATGCGCTTGAAGTGGAATGACCTGCGGGTCTGTCTCGCCGTCAGCGCATCGTCACAGCGCTCAAGTTCGGATACTTACTATATTCATCTGCATTGTCTTCACCGGATAATGGTTGCATGACAGTGAAAGGACCGTCGTGAACAGTTCCGTGAGTGTCAAGTCTCGAATCGCGCTCTGTGAACCGTATTAATGCCTGCAAACGTAGCACTTTCGACAAACTCACGATCCGAGTGGTCCGGGCCCTCGATATCTTCCTCATCGGCGATATCCGCCGGTATATATCCTGCTTGTTCTCGTTCAAGCCCACCTATGTCGTCAGAGTAACGAGTGTTTGCCAGGATCTCGTCCGGAAACCCGTTTACTGGCAAGAGGCGGAGCTGATCTTCAGATATTTGGATGTTACCGTACAGTGGATTGTTGGCTTTGAGCCAGACGAGAGCTTCGAACACGCGTTGACGGCGTACGCGCAAAAAGTCCGGCATCACCGCCAATGGAACGTTACGTGCACCCACAAAAGTCACCCCAATGGTAGCAGCGAGGACTTTCGGAGAGGGCGGCATTGTGTTGCCCGCCATCACTCCGACTATCTGACCCGTGTTCAGCTTGTACGTCGACACGTTGCCCCGGAGTCCGCTGCTCAGACAATCCTTTTTCCAGCCACCCTTTTTCTTGGTGAACAGTTTCACTACATAAACCGCGGGGAAATACAGTGCAACCAACAGTTGCTCCGGTAGCGTGAGGACCTCAAGCTCGAAAGGCACCTTTCCGATCCACATGCCGTTAGACAATGCGAGTGGAGGGCGTTCGTCCTGAAGGAGCTTGCGCTTGCACTGGAAGCATAGATACGTCTTGTCAGAATCCATTGCTTCCTCGTGGAGAAGCCATTCCCCGACCAGCCTGTGAGCAGGGTGACTTTTGTGTGGCACGAGCCGCCTTTTGTTCGGAATTTCCTCCACCGTCGTCTCTTCAAGAAGTGAAGCCGACATTTTTCTCGCGCAGACCATACAAACACACTTCAGTAATGCGGCATTGCTGGTACGGTCAATCATTCTGCACTACATCAGCCAGGGAGCTTCTCGTGCATCGGAGTGTCTCACTTCGATATGGCGCCTTCTGTAACAGCAGACGTTGGTGGCCGGAAAAAGGGTCCGTCGAGCAGCTCTGCATCAACATCTATGTCCATGGGTTCCGGATCTGGCACCGTCTCTTTGCGAGCACGTTTGTTAGGGACGTTTGCACCAGCTTTCGCCTTCCTCTTAGTGCCGACGCGGGTCATCGCCAACAACTTCAACTTGTGCTGAGTTTCCTCGGGAAACTTATTTAATTCGTCGAATATCCAACCCCTCTGGCGCTTAGCCCAGGCTGGTATGCGAACCAACTCGCCCACAGTCTGTAGAATCTGCGGTATTGTGAAGCCCCGAAAGCACGTCTCCAGCGACATGTCTAGAAACATTGCCATGATGGGGGAGTGGGGAGAGAGAGATACACTGTGGCAATCAGGCGGCACAGACTCAGAAAGTGAGCTGGTTCAGACGGCCCCCTGTAGGCTATCTAATCTCAACCACTATCTAATCTACTATTTAATGATATCCAATCGAGACCCCGATAAAAATTGAATATATATCCCGATACATCGAAATGAAAATAACTAGTCTCGATGATCCAAACTGACATACCCGATGGGTTAATGCATTGTGGTCCATCTTGGACTCCTGATTGCGATTCAGTCGCATAAGCGATCAAGATTACTTTTCTTCCTCCTATTGCTTGCTCTCTATGACCAGATTCGTCTTGTCCCGTTCCAGACAGATCTCCCTTGTACTCCCGTTCCGAACAGATGCATCTTATCCCGGATATTCCCTGCGGCTCTCAGCTAACCACTTTCCGATGTACGCTCTTTCAGAGCTTGACGAATCTGGATCGTTGTCATCGAATTTCTACTTGTGCTGATGAATCTAGAGAATAAACAAGTCGAAGGGTCTCGCTGCGAGACCTCGGCGTTGTATAACTCCCGCAATTACCCCCCAGCGCACCCACTCCCTTCGGTCCCCTTCGACGCTGCTACGATATGGATCGTCTCATGGAATACAGTAAGACCCCTTTCATGTTCAGCTCTATCTAACCATGCGTAGTATCAGCTCAAGGTGCAATAGACGGCGAATCCTGGAAGGAGCAGCTCAAGTTCCTCTCCAGCGACGCCGACGCTAGTCGCAAGAGAATCGTGCTATACACCATGAGCGCTGTGCGGCTATTCGAAACCGCCGTCGTCTCCCCCCGCCATTACCGCGTAGTTTCTCACTTTCTCGAATTCCTCGCCGGTCACGAACCCGAAGAGCACCACACTACGAACAGCGAAACCAGCTCGCACTTCACCGCCGTCTCAGACACCTCCGGATGCGAAACGGACGCCTACTCAACTTGGTCGACCTCATCATCTCACGATTGCGCTAGTGATATAGGTGGCTCATCCGTGTCGGAAATGGAAGGCCCTACTTCTACGGATGACGATGTAGCTATGGGCGCGGGTGAGTGCCATGCATGCATATTATATTACAGAACCTGAGACAAGCACGACAGTGAGACCAGTAGGCTTCAACGATCTTCCTCCAGAAATCGGCTTGGAGGTCATCCGAGATATGGCTTACATCGACAAATCGAATTTGTCAATGGCGTCATTAGCATCGGCAGCGGTGGTATCCGAATCGTTGCGAACGGCGGCTGCTCGCATTCTGCTGCAGTTCGGCCTCCGTTTCCCGGACATCCGCCTCATGCTAACGGCCACTGGTTCCCTCATCTGTGGGTCCGCCGTGTCTGCGATCTTCAGAACCTTGCCTCTGTCCGATGCGGAAGACCTGAACTTTGCAACCGCGTCGGGTCAAGGCCCTCGAGTGGTAGATTTCATCATACTCGGAAGCGGGTACAAACTTACCGAGAACAAATACAATAAAATGCCTGGCATAGCGCGGTCTTGGTCCTTACGCAAAGGCACGTCTAGAATCAACATCCTCGAGTCGGTTTCTACCAATGCGCTGGACGTCGTGACATTCTTCCACACGACCTGCGTGTACGGTGCTTGGACTGGAAACGGTCTTTGGCACGGTTACCCCGCTGAGACCTCGGCTGGCATAACGATAACGACCCGGAGCAAGTTCCCCCTCAGGTCCAGCGCATCCAGCCATCGCAGCATGTGGACTGTGCTGCACAAGTATATGGACCGCGGTTTCACTATCATGCTAAACGAATACGCTGCGCCTCACCGCTGTGGCACCGACCTCAATTGTCCTGCGACGCTACGTACTAGCGACGATGCAGGTTGCTCGTACACGGCATTCCCTGACTGGCACTACACGTCTGACGCTGTCCCTCACCATGTCACTTGCTGGAGTATGGGTGGCACTGGCTGTCCCCAGGGCATCCTTCATAGACCGGGAGGCGCCATCTCGTCCTCAACCGCTGTCGCTGGTCAGTGAAGAAGGTTGTGCGTTGTCGAACAATACTGATCGTCATCGACAGACGATCGCTGGAAAAACACCCTTCGTCTCTTCATGAATTCTTCTGTTGCGCCGGACGTGTGACGCACAAAATGGCAAGCCCATCTTACTCTCACTCCGCAGATTAATCACCTATTTTCCCAGGTGGATTCCTTCGGTGCATCGGTGGATAATGAGGGAACAAACGAAAAGCTGAGAAAGTATCTCAAGAAAGCTGACGGACCTCTGGGGATTGACAAGTTCTTGGGTGAGCTTAGCAAGCTGGTCAAGTCTGAGGCAGAGAAGGATGATTCGGAATAGTTTTCATTATACTACCCTGCCCTCGTCGTCGTACTAGGATTATTTCTGTGAAATAAACGACTCTTCGGCTTTATTCGGCACGTCCGAACATAAATCATTAAAATAATCGTGGGCGCGTTTGACGATCACATGATCTTCAACAAGACGCGTCGTACAAAAGCGGTGTTTATTTTTGTAGCTGTGTGCACTCAACCATAACAACCAAGTTCACGAAACTTACAACTTCCTTAATACCGCCCTCCCTGAGTCTTGTGGATAGCGCGGGGGCACGGACCTGCACCGCACATCTTGCATTTCCCAGTGGTTGGAGTGCGTTGCCACCAGAATTCGGAGTTTTGCCTGGACCATCTGCAAACGGACCTCCTCTGTGTATTGCTCGTAGCGCGGGGGCACGGACCTGCACCGCACACCTGCAGTATCAGCAGTGTCCCTGAGCTAGGCGTTGTGGTACAAACATTCATTTCGGTGGCAATGTCAACGGTGGACGCGTCAAACATGGCCAAGGAGCCTTGCTCACTTTTTCCTTCGCTATCACACTACGCTGCGCTTGGGTTACAGAGCACGCTCTTCACCGCGACTCTTGCACTCGTATTACGTCACCGGGCCGGACACGCCGATTGCCACGTTTTTGCTCTTGACCACCATCTTCCACCGCTCGTCAACGTTCGCCTCGACGGATTTGTGCTCGTTGGGACCCAGGGGCTCGGGAGAAGGGTTAGGATAGGGACCACAGAGTGAGGGAGAAGCTAGGAAGTGAGAGTTTAGTCCGTGAAGCCAGGTACGACTTCTCCTTTCCTTGTTTTTTCTTGCACTTGCACTTGCCCCCTCCTCTTCCTTTACCCTTTCCCCCTCCTTCTCTGCCCTCCTTCCCCTTTATTTATTCTTCCCATATCTCCTGCCCGCCGCGCACCCGCGCCGCCGAGTCTAGTGCACCACGGCGGGTGCGTACGCGCGTCCCGCGGCATGCTCGTCCCCAACTCCCTCGCTCAACTGCGCGCGCCGCGCTCTCCTCCTCCACTGCCACCCTCCTTCATCCTTGATATACGCGCCCGCGCACTGCGGCACCCGCGAACACCCGCGCCGCGCTGCATGGTTTTCCTTGCAGGAAATTTTTACATTCCTCTGCAAGGAATTCTTCACTCCAGGCCAATCTGCTGGAGTGATTTCCCTGCGCCGACTTCCGTCCAAGGAATCGGCGGGTTTTCTCTTCAGGGATTTCCCTCCTTATTCCCCAATACCCTCTTCGCATACCCTTCGCCGAGTCCGGCGTGACGTAGGGCATATTCTATTGCACCTTTCCCTTTCGTCTTTCTTCTTTTTCTTTCTTTTCTTCTTTTATTTTTTTTGTGACCCATTAATCCAGCGCTGGACCGACAGCACCACGCGCTACTCCTTCTGGCTCCTCGAGCACCCGCCCTTCGTCTTCCCCCTCCTTTCGTCTCCGTGCGCCCGCAACAGCCGCGGCGAGCTCGTCCACAAGAAGGCCTACGCCGGCACCACGCTCACAACGCAAAATCGGACGTGTGCTGTCCATGACATGCGCTGCAAGCAGAGATGTTGTTGTACACGCCGCTGCAGCGCGCGGGGGGCCGACGACTGGGCTTCACGTGCTGACGTCGCCTCTACGGACGACGAGGTGTTTGGGGCGTTCGGCTGTGAGTCTTTTTGTGGGTTTTTTTTTGGCGCGCGGTCCGGCGTCGTGGGTCTTTTTTTTTTTGTTTTTTGGGGGGGGGGGGGGGAGGCGCGCAGGCGCGAGTGGTGCGCGTCGTGCGTTCGTGGGCATCGCAGCACTGCCGCGTGCGCGAGCGAGACGATGGAGATTGCGGTGCGCGCCGGGAGACCCAGCGGCGTCCGTGGACGTGGCCCTGGCGGATCTGGCGTGCCGGTGAAGGTGCATGCGCCCGCGGGAGTATCCCCGCCTTTGCGCGTTGAGTCCCCGTGCGCCGTGCTACAAGTCGGAAATGCGCGCCGACCGAGTTCGCGCGCATGCACACCGCGCGGGCGGCAGCATCACACGCCGCTGCAGCGCGCGGGGGGCCGACGACTGGGCTTCACGTGCTGACGTCGCCTCTACGGACGACGAGGTGTTTGGGGCGTTCGGCTGTGAGTCTTTTTGTGGGTTTTTTTTTGGCGCGCGGTCCGGCGTCGTGGGTCTTTTTTTTTTTGTTTTTTTTGGGGGGGGGGGGGAGGCGCGCAGGCGCGAGTGGTGCGCGTCGTGCGTTCGTGGGCATCGCAGCACTGCCGCGTGCGCGAGCGAGACGATGGAGATTGCGGTGCGCGCCGGGAGACCCAGCGGCGTCCGTGGACGTGGCCCTGGCGGATCTGGCGTGCCGGTGAAGGTGCATGCGCCCGCGGGAGTATCCCCGCCTTTGCGCGTTGAGTCCCCGTGCGCCGCGCTACAAGTCGGAAATGTGCGCCGACCGAGTTTACACGCACGCACACCGCGCGGGTAGCAGCATCTGCGCACCGAGTTCCCGCCCTCGTTCCCCGCTGCCGAATGTGGCATACCATGTTTGTGTGTGCAAGTCGTCATCCCCAGCAGTTTTTAAATTATCCTTATGTTCTTGAATCAAAAAAAAAGCTTGCGTTCCCAAAGCATAGTATATTGTGAATTCGAAAGAAAAGGAGTACAAATAAATCTACTGATCGTCAGGATTCATAAGCCGAGAAGCGTTCAACAACATGGGCCGGTAAGGGCGTCTGAAACGCAGAGCGTTCGAAGGCTTCCTTCAGAGATAGATTGGGATCAAGGTGCACATCGAAGCCTGCCTCCTCGGCCATCTTGAGTGTATCACATCCTGTTATAGGGCCAACACGCATTGAGGCCTGGGAGAAGAAAACCATGCTCCCCCGACCGGTTTCGTCCCCCGCCTGGGCAATGGGGTGGGAGTTTTCTTGAGTAGGGCGTTCAACGTCGACCTCAGTCCACACTGTTTGGAGCTCTGCGACATCCTTAGAAACCGAAACTGAGTGGTGAATGGAAATTGGGACTCACTATGAATGTCTATGTTAAAATGATAAAATAAAGCGGATGGATAACCCGTCAAGGTCCAGGGCGGCAGCTCCAGGATAGCATCTGCCTCCCACAGAGCAAGCCAAGTGCGAACCTTGTGATTGAACTTCGCTGTGGAGCTATTAGCAACAAGCCAAAGAATAACATTAAGAAACCTACCGCCAGACTTGAGGATAAAAGTAAAGATAAAGCAGCAGCTAAGCTGGTTCTTGCCATCGACATGGGGGTAGGCGTGGGTTCGCAGTTGATCAGGGAACGATGCATTCCAGCAGAAGTTCCAAAACAGGTCAAACATAGGTTCAATACCATGGTGTTCCCGGTGCCAGTCCGCGTCGGCCTTGAAACGCGCAGCAAGAGCGGGCCAAATGGTCCGGAAAATGCTACAAACCCAGCCACTATACCAGGATCAGTTATGCAACAGCATGGCATATTCGAAACGTACAGAATATCCTTGAAAATCTTGAGGTTCCTGAAGCGCTCTACACGATCACTGTTCTGTCGGCCCCAAAGGACAAGCTGTGGCGTCTTCACAAGGGTGTTGAGAGTACAGCAAATTGTCAAGAAGACACATACCTCTTGAGACTGCCTTGCATGTCCAAAGATGATAGCCATGTGCTTGCCACGGAGTCCCGTTTCAAATGACGCCTGGATGGAAGCGTCTTCCAGGTCATTGCCGACAAGTACCTTCTGGGCTTCTTCAATCTCATCGACTCGAGCGGCAGCCCATTGGGCCCTATAAGATCGATAGAGGAAAATGATGCCCTTGCGGTCCACTAAAAATGTCCCGCGTTCACGGGTCGGGCTACAAATATGAGATCGGCAGCAGCTGGGTGGGTGATTACACATACTCGTCGGGTCCATTGGGCATCTTGTAGCGAATTGGCGTAAATGTTTGAAGCCAAGGATAAAGAGCCTCCGCATCGGGCTTCTCAAGGTACAGTTTACGGATTTCTTCGCGCACAGGCTTCGGAGGTGGTCGTCCTTGCCAACCTCTAGGGCTAACAGAGGCATCGTGGAGAAGAGAAAAGGTGGGTGATTTGACGACGTCGGATGTCGCAAACACACGATGTTCCAAAGCGTTGTCCCAGCCGGGGTTACTCCCATCTTTATGTTTAGTCAATTGGCCGGCGCGATGGCCTTTCTGAGCGCCTTTACCACGCCGTTTGTTCTTCTGCTGCTGCGGGGTGGGTGGAAGAGGGGGGGGTGGCACAATTGGGGACCATGATGGGCCAGCAACAGGTTGCGAAGATGGGCCAGCAATTTGGGGTGAAGACGGCTCTGGCTCTTTCCATGGAACACTCAGAGTACTAAAGGGTCTTCATCCAGGGAAAGGAAACGTTGAAGGAGGACAAACTTACCTCCAATCATGGTTAGGGGCCTTGAGCCCCCCCTCCCGGTTTATCCATGGTCCGTTGCGGGTATCACCAACCCTGGGCACTTTGAAGCGAGGTATGGAAGCTTTGCCCTCAGGCGCTACGTCTTTGTTTCGTTTTCGTTTTTGTTCTCGTTCGCCAGCAGTAGATGGTGGCTCTAGTTTATTGTTGAGGAGGTGTCGGATGCGGGCAGAGCGCCGGGGCGTGAATGCGTCGAGAATATGGGAAGCATGGAAATCTTTCAGGTCTTCTACAGGGTCACCCCTACGGTCGGGGTCTCTTTCTTTTACGTAGAAGGGCAAAAGTTCTTCGGTGTCACAATCCTGCCTAAAGAAATCACCCTGGGCAAACATCAGCTTTGGAAGTGCCACTTTACTCACCAAGAAAACTAACCTGGAGTAAATTGTTTCCAGTTGGTGCCATCTCATCCTCAGGATCAGAATCTGAGAGGTCGGAGAGGTCGGAGAGGTAGGTGTCATCCGCAGGCGTAGGGATGGACTGAACACGGGAACCAGTGGCAACGGCCGACATTGAGGTTTGCGCCATTTGAGGGAAGTTCATAGAAGGGGAATGCGAAAGGACACGTCAACAAGAAGTGCGTATGCGTGTGGCGAGAAGAGAGTGCGAGAATTTCCCAAAAAGGAAATGAAGGCTCTTGTCTTGCCGTGAACTCACCGAACGCAAGCTCCGCTCTTGCCTTACGCTGCTTCATCTATGAACCACTAAATTTCTTGTTTGCGTTCTGGATGACTCTTATTAGGCTTTATCTGGATAGAATTCACTTTTCTTACTCTTGAGCGTCCCTTTATTTCAAACCACCTCTGGCTTTCAACGTAACCCGTCCAGCCCAGCCAGCACTCTTGCACATCCCTGGCCTTTGTACCATTGGAACTGCCTCGAAATCACTGCAAACAGACTACGGGATGAGCATAGTTGTCGCTGTTCATATGTGAGTACATATCGTTCGACTTAATGTCTATACGTCGTTGAATTGTACCAGCCCTCTACGACCTGCGTGCACGCTTCCTGCCACGACTCGGGCTTTCCACTAGAACACCCGCCCCCTTCGACTTGGACCGCGTATTCTTCGCAGACGGCCCGGCGCGCGTATCCTTCAGCGCAACCCTTTTGCTCCGCCTAGGCGTCTGTGCACTTTTCGTCGCCTCCCGTTCGTTAGACTTACCGGTACTGGCCGACACAGCCCCGCCGTCAGCCGCGCTCACTTCTTCCGACTCGGTAGAACTTGCAGCGACCGTAGAATCGGCGTCCTGAGGGCCTGCCACGCTTCCTTCTACACCGGACCGACTTGCTGACTGGCCGGCGTCGTCGAGCTGCGAGGCCCTCAGGAGAGCGAGACCCTCTGGTACCGTCGCGATCGTACGCGCTTCCGCCGCCGCACGCGCGTCGGCCTCAGTCGCAAGGAGCGGAACGTGAGCATCTGATAACGCAACTTCGTACGGAGGGGGGTCCTCCTCCGCGATCTGCCCAGGTCCGCACACGGACCGTATGTGCCAGGCGTATGTCTCATATTCCTGGCAAGAAATCGATGACACATTAATTATTTTCAAACAGGTGGACACACCCTGCGAAGATCCCCCATTTCATCAACCCGAACGTGGTAGGTGCCTTTGATTAGCACCCAGTCATCGAGCTGGAGTGGAATCTCCTCGCTCGAACTGATTTGCCTTTTCGCCAAATTAGGGCCGTTGCCGGTGTGGATGATCGTAGCGTGTCCGAGACGCAGTTCAATATAGCGTCCACCCTCGCCCGTTACACGGCTCCCGTTCGTGCACACCGCTGCGCGAATGTTCTAAGATAATAATCGTTCAGGCGCGTTTTATGACGGGTGCGTTTTAATACCTTGGCAGTGAAATCATCGTCTAAGACCGGGGCCATGAGAGCTTCGGTCTGATAGGCGAAAAGTACTTTCACTCTGTCGGAGCAGTCTTCGGGGCACCCGATGACGACGCTACGTCTTGCGGGCTTGAACGAACATCAGTGACAGATTTTGAAAAGCACCGGCTGCCCACATCGATTCCACCAAGCTGACCGAACAATGTGAAGGCGAAGGGTGTGTGGGCGTCGTCTCGCAGATACACGGTGGAACTACGCTCGTAGCTATCTCCCTTGGGGGGGAAAAAGTCGACTTTGTACACGGCATTCGCGAGTGTGTCGTTCGCAGGATCATCGACGTAGGCCTGTATTTCCGTAACCGAACGGATGGGAGCCGGCCAGAGTGGATCGGTGTAGGGGGAACGCATATCGTTGGGAGCGGGGGTGACCGACTGGTACGTGGTCGCCATGGCCAGGAGGGTCTGACCGTCCTCTCGACTTTAGCGAATTGGGACGGGTATTTAAGGCCCAGGGTTTGAATCTGATCGGCATCAAATTCACTTTACTTCGTCCATGTTGTTCCTCCTCACAGTTCGTGGACGGCAATACCTGCTCAAACTCAGCAGAACTGAAACTGGTGGATTGGTGGTCGAAGCGCAGGGCCTGGGCCTTCCCCACTTCTCTTTGTTGCAAAACACCCCCACAGGTAAGCCACGCGCAGTTCAGTCCAACCGTTCGTTAACCGTGGGTCAGACGTCCCACCTAGCATACCCAGAGGCCCGCGTCTCAGCACAGACGAGTACGCGGCGTTACAAGCAGTCGTCCAGTACACCATTTCACGTTGGGCCTCTCGTTGGAGGATCGACCTCTCCATGCTGCCTCTGCACAGGACCACCGCGAACCCACTCATCAGAACAGGGAGCGTTACAGAAGATATTGCCAATTGAAATTAGGGGATAGATCTCGCTACGTCTTTGTAGAATCGAATCGGGAACGAACCTTTTTTGTTTCTTTCCAAATTCGGCGCCTGGAGATCGCCACCTAAAACGGACCTGAGCTTGAGATCTGTCCAAAACTGGCGCTTGAGATCCTCAATACTACAAAAGGAGGAACCAGCCCAACCCCTCCAGCCGTCTCGGTTCTTGGCATGTTCCCAAAATCCAACCAATTCTCTGTGAAGGCGTACCTCCGTCGTGAGACCAACGAGCTACCCGGCATGCAATGGCATTATGTCATCTCCACCCGCCAACACATAGAGCTGGTACGCGTCAGTCTTGATCTGTCTTCGAGCCTCCCACCAATTCCGATTTAGATAGGAAGAAAAACCGTGACTGCGATCCTGATCCCGGACGGCACCGATCTAGACAGATGGGCGTGGGTCCGCGTACCGCTGTTGTTCGACCTTCGCCGAGCCAATTGTGTGGACGATGTCGATACGGAAATTTGGTTGGACGCGTGCAGAGGTAGCGCATCCGCGACTTCGGACCTAACAGGGCGCAGCTTCCAAATTAATCGTTTCCCGACCAACGAGCCTCACGACTTGCCCCACTCCTTTACGATTGTCGTAACGCCCCAACACACCGAAGGGACGAACGTCCATCCCATCAACCACCACATCAATCGTCTAGTGCCCGATTTGAAGGAGCCTTGGAGGGGCAACGTTCTGGTGTTCCGTCACGGCAAGACGGCCGCTAAGTCCATAGTCAATATGGAGGAAAAGAATTGGACGGCGATCGAAATGATCATCGCGAGGTCAGCCAAATCTCTTGCCTACTTTGTCGCGTTCTCAATTCCGCGGTAGCCTGTTTAGGACTGGTTTCGTATCAGGAGTTAAGATATAATGGGGAATATCTATTGGCATAACATAGACGTTGCTCCTTTCAGTTCACCCTACATTGACCAATAAAAGAAACTGCGCTCGCGTTGCCCTCGACCGTTCCTCACATCGATGTCACTAAGACGCTCCGCCCGAACTCGGACGCGAGACCCTCATGCGTTCTGGGCGTTCCGCGACGTTGTCCTATACACGTTGCAGTACCTTACACTCGCCCAGGTTGCCCAGTTTGCTGCGGTTGACAAACGGTCGAACCAGTACGCGAAAACTTATGTACGCGGCAGAATCACTCGATACACCTCACCTTTTCTGCCCACGTCGGAGGGCGCTCTGCTGTTGGGCCGCTTCTTCCAGGCCTTGGACGTCACAACGAGCTGGATAGTCGGCTCTGTCGCGCTCGCTGCGACCTGCTTCCTCTCCGACCCCCCTCATCCCGACAATTTGAACATCATAACCCCGCGCCGGAGCCTTGGAATCTGGGCCAACTTCATGTTAAAGGAAGCTCGATATCTTCTCGTCCACCGAGCATGGAGCAGCGGCCGGTACAGCGAGGCTGGGCGGATGATGCTAATTTTCATGCACCCCGGGACGGGAGTGGGTGCTTCTTTTTACCTCTACTCCTCGTGTGGCTGATAACCTCGCAGAAACGCTATGTGTCGATAACGGCGGCGGCCACTCCGTCTTTGGGTGCATTGTTCTTCGCTGCGCCTAACACGGATGGCCTCATTGCCATCGCGGCTCACTCCGTCATATCGCCTGTGCCGCGTTTTGTCTGCGAACAGCGCCACCTCTTCGGATGGCGCACACACACGCGCAGCGTCGTGCCGGTAGGCGACGACCCCCCCTCTCGCTGGGAGCCTCGTTTCCCCGGCGTAACGACTCTAGAGTTCTCGACAGCCAATTGGGGTCGGCCCTGCGGGGCGACGTGTCCCGGAGTTTGGCACGACGCTTGCGGGCTTCAGCACTGGGGCGAACTGAATTGGGGAGGGTGGGACGGCGCCGACTGGAAGTCCGACGCAGCTTTGGCGTTGATTGGGAAAGGAAGGCTGCGGTATCGCTACGGCGTAAATTGCGACAACCCCCTGTGCCCCAACTCGAACATGTCTGTGTAGAAATCTAAATGTCCCTCGTCGAATCCTGACTGCTTTTTTTCTTTTTCTTTTTCTGAAAACCGTTGCTGTGAATCAGCCTGGCGTGTGAGGCGTCATGAAACGCACCGAGGCTCCGGCTTTACCTCGCCCCTCAGTAAGGATTGGCGAACCCAACGTTTGCGCACCAGGCGACGGGACGGCTAGCGCCCGGGGCCTGGCAGGCTCCCTACCGCCCGTTCTCACGTCCAACGAACCGGTGAGTTTGAGTTTGAGGGGGCGTGCGGGGCGATGCTGGAAAATCGGCCAGTGGGCCGCTGTAAGGGTTCGCGTCGGCTCTCGGCGCTGAAGTCCCGATAGCGCAGAAGCGCCGCACGGCCGCAGGCTTGCGGCGCGGTTCCACAGTAGTTGCGGCAGCGGCACAGCGCTGCCATAGGTGTTCCGTAGTATTCCGCAGTTCCACAGTCTATTCTATTGTCTCGTGTACCGTATAAATAGTCAGTAGTTAGCACTAGTTCAGCATTCTCGTCAAACACGGAGTTTTACCGACTCAACTTCTCAGTCTAAGTAAAACTCACCCGACTTGGATCACCGTGTGCTACGACTTACTTCCGAGAAACTCCGTAGCTTCACAGCCGCGTGCGCCCTGTATACTGGCGGTCGCTCTTGGCCGGTCACTAGAGTCCGTGCACCGGTGCAGAACGGGGCGCGTGTCCGACGGCTCGAGGGGCCTGTCTCCCAGGAGCCGTGCGGGGCATCACTGGGAAGTCGGTCCCCTCGCTACCACTGGAAAGTCGGTCCACGCAGAAGTCAGCGGCTCAAGCACGCGTGGAGACACGGTCGTGGGAACAAGTAGATCGGAATTATCACGTGACCGAGACTCTGTCTCCTGAGTTACCGTGTCGAAAGGTGGAGTCCATTCCGCCGAGTATCTCTGCGCAGTGCTGACGCAGCGAATAGGTGTTCGTTCGTCCCGGAAGGCCATGTCCGTACGACAGTTCCTCGTAGGCGACGACGCGGACGGCCTTCGGCGTCAGTCCCTGCTTGCCCTTGCTGATAAAACCCGGTCGCTGCTGATACGCGCACAGGGTCGCGGGAACCAAGACTCCACGACCCTGGAGGACGTCTGCGACGAGATTAGGGGAGGAGAGCGGGTTTACAGTTCCAGAAGGCCGCAGTTTTTGTTAGGCACGGCGCACGTCTCGCTGTCTGCCTCACCCCAGTGAATCCTTTTCTTACTCATTACTCCCACTCCCACTCGTTATGTTCCCCAGGGTACGTCAACTCGTTAACCTCCCAGCGTCCATCGTCCCGAGGGCTTTTAAAATTACCGATACTACGCCGAACGTACCTCTCGGCGGTCGGAACACAAGACCTCCCTCGCGATCTGCAAAAAAATGTCTTCGAACAAAAGGTAGCGGATATCGAGCGCGGCATCGACCCCGCGCTCGTTACCTTCAAACATACCGGGGCGCTCTCGTGAAGTGTTTCAAGTCGCGACCTCATGCATACAGCCGGAGTGTCTCCCTTCGATACGCCCTTGGGAACCATGCGCCCGACAACATGGCAGCGCACGCTGGAGACCTCCGACCAGGGCGAGAACGTCGCCGTGGACATTGTGGGTCTATCAGGCAGGGCCTCACGCCGACTCGTCTAATGTCTTGGCCCTGCAGCTTCGCCCTGCAGCTCCGCATTCAACCACCAAGGAACGAACCGTGTCGTTCATTGCCTGAATCAAACCCGCTGTCCGCGATCTTATAAACACCTCGGATCCGTGGGCGGTCGGACGTGTGCACAGAACAGGAATTTGGTGAAGAAAGGTGGGCAACGGTACATTCGGCTGGGGTTTTCTAACCTTACTACAGAGTCGTGAACCTGCTCGTCACATTCTACAACACCACGCATTGACGTCGTGGCCGTGGGTCACGATGACGCCGATGACAACGAGCAGCCCCGACTTCATACTCGCTTTAATCTGTTTACTTGTTCCTCAGTTTAATTTTTATTCAATGCTACACTTGTCCTTCTTAGTCTCCGATTTGCTGTGAGCATGTGCGATATTTTTCCGCTTCCTGAGGCGTTCGCAAAAGAGGGGCTTACACCGGGCCAATATCCAGGTGGGTGGTGCAAGAACCCCACTCAATTTTGGGGCCTCCCTACAGGCGCCTTGGTGCTCAAAAAGTGCATTCAGTCGATCACGATTTTTTGAGGGAACAACATTGTGTACGTTCTATGTAAACCAACGGCTTCATTACCGGAACAATGCGCTGGGCCACGTGTACGGACTCTCGCGACCGGCGCCCTCGGGCTCTGCTATCACACCAGCTGCCACTGCCTGCGACAACTCGACCTCGAACAATCGGTCGCGCATCGGGGGTTCGGTTATTGCTGAACGACACAGGGGGCATGCCATCGAATATTTAAAATTTTCCGTGAGGCAGGCGTCGCAGAAGATATGTGCGCACAACGTTCTGTGAAAGCAGTCAGCAACGGACTTAAACCTCGAAGGAAGGTGAACGAACACTACGGGCCGGTTAAATGCTTCGAAACAAATACTGCACAGGAAGAGGCCTCTCTGCACAGGCTCTAGGTTCGGACGATGCCACTTAGATAAGCCTCCCCAGGTGACTTTGAGCATGAGACTGACCTGCTTCAAGATCGCCATCTTGGACCGTTGCATGAGCAGTCACTGTCTCTGGTTCAGCAGCACCCACTGCATGTCCACAACAGTCTTAAGCAACTCAACCAAGATCAAGGCGTCTAAATTCTAACCTGGGTTGTCTGCGACATCGGTTTCTTCGATACTGGCTCTGCGCGCAAGCCAAGCATCGACGTCGATCGCTGCTGCTATGTCCAGGCCCTCTTCGTCGCCAAAATCACGGTTCGCAATCCAGAGATCAACATCGATGGGTCTCGCCAGCGTGTTCCCTACACCCGGTGCAAATGTGCTGGTCGTCACTAGAGACTGGGTAGCTGGGGTTCCACCACCGGCAGCGTGGCCAGTGGCCGCTGTAGTCACTGGGGAGGCCGTCCTGAAATATCTGAAGAGATTGGTTTGAACTAGGCGCACACTGGGATGTTGCATGTTTCTTGGTGCATTAACGCTGTCTAATAAACAATCGACAAAAATTCAACGCAGATTGACGCCGCTATACAACTACGCTATACAGCTATACAACTACGCTATACAACTACGAGTACCTTACCTCACAGCGAGCCAACCTCGAACGGCAAGCCGCCCGAAACTAAGTTGGCCACCACGAAGCGTCCGAGATCGTAAAGCCCCTCTGATCTCCATGCCCGACGATGACTCGCGGTCTGCACATCGGGTGATGCTTCCAGATCTGAACAGGCCGGCGATCAATCGTGAGTGAAACCAACGTGAACTTTTCTCCAAATCGAATATGTTATGATAAAAATGGAGACTCATACTCTCTCGGAGCAACAATCTACATCTCGTACGCAATAATCCTCATCTCGTATGAGGCCCTGAACCAGCCCTGAGGTGGGAAATGTTCAACGCCGATTACTGAAGTTCATACCAAAAAAAAACGGTCGAGATATGCGGTGCTTGCAAGGCGGGCTCGATCTACAAAGCGGCGCATGAGTTATCACCGACGCGACCTTTCACCGTCGCTCTTAAACTTACCATCCTGCAAGGCGATACCGCCTCTGCTTGCCCGCCGTTACCTCGCAGAACATGTCCGCCTCTTCTCCCGCCTCTTCTCCCAACTTTGACCCCAATGCTTGGCAAGACTCTCGATATGCTCCGTCGCGTGAGCTATACAATCGCCTCCTAAAATTGGACGGACAGTATCTGGCTTCCGACCCTCGAGTCGCGTCCGACTTCCATTGGGAGCAATATGGTAAAAATGGACATGCCTTGGTCAAACGCCTGGGCCAAGACCCCGGCAGTTTGCGACAGAAAGAGCCCTTCGCCGTTCAGACAATGGTCGGGATCGTTGGCGACAGCTTTCCATGCTTGGGCCCTACAGGCAACTTCAGCCTCCAATACCCGGACACTCCTTGGAAGACCAAGTATGTGATCTCCCTAATGCGACCGGGTGAGTTCGACCTCTGCTTCAACTATGAGCTTGTGACGATCGCTACTCAGACCATGACCCCATCTTGGCCCCGATCTACGATGCATGCTATCAAAGCCTTGCGACGACGCTGGAAAGGTTGCTGAAAGGCGCCCCATACCAGGACATATACCGAACGGAGCGTCAACAGAACTGCATACGAATGACCAAACCACTGTTTGAAGCCAAGAAAAATCAGGGCGCGAAGGGTAAGCTCGTTCATTCTGACGGTGTTCGGACCGGATGTCGCTGATGTGAAATGCAGAAGAAATACGTCCGTCCGACTGGCAGATCCCGTACCACGCAAGCAAAGCGTTCGAAGTGGCACTCAAGGACCATTACCTGCGCGGGATGCAAGTCTATAACGCCAACGGCACTCCAATGGCTCCTGCAGACGTTGAGCAACTTCTGCCACGCTGCTTGGTCGCAGTGTCGTTTAAAATGTTCGTCTTCGGCATTACCTCGAAAGACAAAACTTCGAAAAACTCCGTTACGGGTCAGTTGAATTCTCTTGTCCCTCGTTATACCTAACGCCTGTGCCAGTCGAAATGACGGAGGTTTCGATTCTCCAACAAGCCCCACAGGTGCAGAGAGTCGCAAACCAGATCGGCCCGATCATAGCGCCAAAAGCTCTCGGGCCGGCCAATGCCGAAGTGGGTTCTTTTCAATCCACCGGGTTTGACACGGTCTCGCAGCCCTTCAACCCCAACCAAAACCAGGCTGTTGTGCGTAACATACCCCTCGAAACCTTTCCCATTTCGTTGCATTGACATTTTTTTTTACAAGCAACACACCACGGGACGCTCTCGCCACTCTAACTCTACACAACATCCCGACAATGAGCGACTTGCGAACGACCGGGGGACCTTTGTGCATACTGGCAACGTATGTGTTTCTTGCAATTAGTTTGTTAGCATAACATTGTAACTTAAGGATTATAACTCCAAGCAGCAAGCAGCGTCGGCCTTGGTACAGCAGCCCGGTGATCTACATGTCAACAACACCCCTGCGAGCTTTCAGAACAATGTAAGTTTAATGGCTTTGCTCTTTAACCAAGCTTACAGCCATTCGAAAGGGGTATACCACAGATACTTCAAGCTCATCGCAATGGCAGCCAAATCAAGGTCTCGGTCCGACGGACCAGCAGACTTTCGTGCACGCCAACAACGTACGTGGCTTAGCTCCGCCCTTGCGCTCATGCTAACGCTTCGAAAGGGTGGTGTACGCCCACCACAGGCGGTCAGTCAAGAATACTATCCGGGCGGTGGCCGGCAGGATTTTGTGGGACCCAACAATGTACGTGCGGTCTACCTCTGCCCCTGCACTTGTGCTAATGCTTCGCAGGCGGTTGGTCAAGAATATGTGGCCAACAACAGCCAGCAGGACTTTGTGCATGCCAACAATGTACGTGGCGTTAGCTCCGCCCTTGCACTCATGCTAACGCTTCGAAAGGGTGGTGTACACCCACCACAGGCGGTCGGTCAAGAATACTATCCAGGCGGTGGCCGGCAGGATTTTGTGGGACCCAACAATGTACGTGTGGTCTACCTCTGCCCCTGCACTTGTGCTAACGCTTTGCAGGCGGTCGGTCAAGAATATGGGGCCAACAGCAGCCAGCAGGACTTTGTGCACGCCAACAAGGTAAGTGTGGCTTAGCTCCGCCCTTGCACTCACGCTAACGCTTCGAAAGGGTGGTGTACGCCCACTACAGGCGGTCAGTCAAGAATACTATCCAGGCGGTGGCCGGCAGGATTTTGTGGGACCCAACAATGTACGTGTGGTCTACCTCTGCTCTTGCACTTGTGCTAATGCTTTGCAGGCGGTCGGTCAAGAATATGGGGCCAACAACAGCCAGCAGGACTTTGTGCACGCCAACAAGGTAAGTGTGGCTTAGCTCCGCCCTTGCACTCACGCTAACGCTTCGAAAGGGTGGTGTACGCCCACTACAGGCGGTCGGTCAAGAATACTATCCAGGCGGTGGCCGGCAGGATTTTGTGGGACCCAACAATGTACGTGTGGTCTACCTCTGCTCTTGCACTTGTGCTAATGCTTTGCAGGCGGTCGGTCAAGAATATGGGGCCAACAACAGCCAGCAGGACTTTGTGCACGCCAACAAGGTAAGCGTGGCTTAGCTCCGCCCTTGCACTCATTCTAACGCTTCGAAAGGGTGGTGTACGCCCACTACAGGCGGTCAGTCAAGAATACTATCCAGGCGGTGGCCGGCAGGATTTTGTGGGACCCAACAATGTACGTGTGGTCTACCTCTGCTCTTGCACTTGTGCTAATGCTTTGCAGGCGGTCGGTCAAGAATATGGGGCCAACAACAGCCAGCAGGACTTTGTGCACGCCAACAAGGTACGTGTGGCTTAGCTCCGCCCTTGCACTCACTAACGCTTCGAAAGGGTGGTGTACACCCACCACAGGCGGTCGGTCAAGAATACTATATGGGTGGTAACCGGCAGGATTTTGTGGGACCCAACAACGTATGTGTGGTCTACCTCTGCTCTTGCACTTCTAACGCTTCACAGGCGGTAGGTCGAGAATATGGGGCCAACAACAGCCAGCAGGGCTTTGTATACAATCAATATGGTGTATGTGTACACAAGCTTAACCGGGTGCAGGCACTGATAATGTTTCAAAGAAAAATCCCTCCAGCCAGGCAGGTGACTTTGGTGTGGCCCAGCTGCCTGTTCAGGGCCCTGTTGCACCAAGTGAGGGGCCGTCTGCGACCAGTGGACCTCCTGGCTATGTTACTTCGAACAGACTGCAGACCGAGCTTCACCCTACCCATTCGGCCGGCATGTCTATTGAGCAAAGGCCTGCTGATCACCTGCCAGGGAGACTGATGACACCAAGACCCTTGCATCAACCCAGTCCACCGGGTATTCCCGTGGTCCCCAGTTCACACACTGTTGCTCCTACTCGAGTCCCCGTGCATACTCGGAACAGCCCCCGCACACCCCACTGGAACCGCCCACCCGGTTATGCTACTTTGTCGACTCAGGAGCAGCTCGGACGTGGCAAGTAATGCTTCAACGTCATACATGTTTCCGACTAAAACCCGTTCAAAGGAAATTCAGCATTCCATGAAACTATCTACAATGGCCCTCATGTTCCACCCGGGATCCCATCTCACAACACGACAGCATATTCCGCCACCGCTTCTGCACCGTCTACTTCCGAAGACAGAGTGCATAGGCTGACGGGTGGGTTTGAATCCGCTTCGACGACATTGGTCTAACCTCATATAAAACCATGCAGACACACCGCGTTTTCCCCCTGGTCTGCCGATCCCACCTTACCTTGCTGTCCCGTCTTTTGCGCCGGCTGGTGTGACCCAATTCTTGCCAAGCCAAGAGAGCGTGCCCTCTGCGCCTAGCGGCAGTGGTGAGTCAGAGAACGACAAAGCAGCGATGAATCTGACAATGTGTCTAGTCGAACTGGGCAGGTTGAACCGTCATCCAGCTCCAGCTCCAACGCCTCCGCGCCCATCTATTCATGTGTCGCCCCCGCCTAGCCAAACGACACAAGCCTCTCCTCTTCATGTCAACGGACATGGAACCCCTTTCCACACCCCCGGTCCGACTCATAGACATGTCAACCAGGACGGCACGGGACATGCACCGGTTCACGCCGTGGTGCAACCGGGAACCAACATTTCTGGCCCACCACACTTCACACTCGCTGAGCCCGCAGTAATAACCTCCAACGATTTGCTCTCGTCATCCGGAGGTGTGCCGGACGCTGGGTATGGGTCGTTGATGCCCGCATTCGGAAACGTCGTGCCTGATACACAGAGTGTTATTCCTACATCACGTCTTACAGACTGGGGCCCAGAAGTGGCAACGCTTAACGACACTAGGGCCGCTACTCCGCTGTTCTTACCCCGTTCACCCCCAACCACCCAGCCAACCCCCGCGGGACTGTTCGACAATTGTGAACTCATGGAAGACCAACAAAATCCAGGGTATCAACGGTCCTGGCATCCTGACCATTTTTACGAGACCCAAGACGACGAAGCAGGGGTTGGATGGGGTGGATCTGGATCATCGTCTTCCCGTTCCACTGACGACAGTGGTGAATCGACAGGTACATCCGCGGCTCAAAATTTAACGACGTTCTGACACGTTCCTTCAGAGTCCCATGCGTTAACTCCCCAAGAGACATACATGCAACGCCGGAATGAGTTGAAAAGAAAACGCACCGGGGAAGGCGACGACGACAGGGTCGTCAGGCGCACACGACGCCTACGAGAAAGTAAGTCGCTTCCATAGTATCGCATGACGTGTTCTCAGCTAACTGTGAATATAAGGCGATGATGAGAATGAAAGCCGTGGTTAGCGTAATCTACCTGTAACGTAAAATAATAACGTATGACATCCGGATTGTGTTTGTCTCGACTCGTGTGAATCTAAAGCAAGGTTTAGGACGGCAGCAGCCGGCCCTTTCATCACACCATCAATTTCAAACACCCATGTCGAAATCGCTGCTGAATCCAGATACGCCCATAAAGTCTGTCCGAGCGCACAGAACTCTGCCGTAGGCTCATCCGAATCAGAGTCAGCTCGACGCTCGATAAATCCGTGGGCAAGAAGCATCTTATCGACGATAACCCGGAGACTTGCTGGACTTCACAACAAGTAAACTCTCTGCCTATATTCTAGTAACCTCATAACACCCGCTAGGGGCTCCCGCAATATGTACAGCTTGGATTCCCTGAGCTGGTCGTACCCGAGACCCTCTATCTCACCTTCCAAGGTGGTTTCGTAGGAACCCGATGCGCTGTTAAAGTTCCAGCTTCGACCGATACCGGGAACGGTTGGCAAACGCTCACTTATATCTTTCCTGAAGATATCAATCGTCGCCAAGAATTTTCGTTGAAGACTGAATCCAGTGTCGCCGACATTTCGGCGGGAATCGATAGGTTGAGGTTGGAATTTGAAGAGAGCTCGGATTTTTTCGGTCGGATTACACTGTACGACATGAAATTACATGGAACAACTGTTCGATAGCGAAACGCACCGAAATGAGTGGGCCTAAGGCCGACAAACCTTTTCTTTGGCATCAAAATTGATGGCGCACTGTTGACTTTCGTTCACCACGACATGGCGCCCCAAGGGATTCTTCCTTCGTTCTTTACCGCCGGCAGAATCCCCCTCGACATTCTGAGTGAGATTGTCGTGCACTGGGCCCTTAGTGACAGTGATGCGCCTTGGAAGGCGTCGGTCGTTTGCCACTTGTGGCGCTCAGCAGTATTGTCCACTCCAAACGCTTGGAGCAGGGTGAACATATGTTTCCCCATGCTCAAGAAGACGAGGAGGAGGAAAATTGGCACGAAAAACCACAACAAAGAGAAAGACTCCGAGTTCGAGTCCCAGTCGAATGCCGCCAATGCTGACTTGGAGTCTGCTGCTGAGTCGGAGTCGGAGTCCTCTGCCGAGTTGGAGGACGACGACGACGACGAAGACCCTTCCCAAGAGAAACCCCGACCTTTGGGTCTCTGGCTTTCGCGTGCTCGACAATCCGACCTGTTCATACGCATGAAGTTAGGATTCTCCCCTCGAATCGACTTCGTATATCCTGCTATTCAGGACCTCGTTGAGGTCAGTGTTGAATGCCTCCTCTGAATCTCTTCTGATCCAATTTCAGCATTTTCCAAAAATCAAAGAATTGGTGTTGGACGACGATTCGTACTTGTTGTCTTTGAACCAGCTGCTTGACATGTTTGGACCCGCGCCTGCCCTAGAGCATCTAACCCTATCCATCATTAAACATCGTGAGGAGCTCGGTCCGACGGAGGAGCTCACCATCGTCAAAGGCTTTTGGAACTTTTTGAAACAGACACCGCGTCTGCGGTCATTGAAGTTATCCAAATGTCTGCTTGGACCGATGCCGCCAGCGACCGGCCCTCAGCTCCACTTGAAACTGCGATCGCTGAGCCTGGATGGCGCACATCTGTTTGGATTGCACACAGTTCTCAAGACCATCCAACCCTTCTTATGCCTTGAAGAACTTGCTTTCACCAGTAGTGTCCCATGTCTCATTCGAAGCAATGCCGGTGTGCATCCCATAACTCTTCCTACGTTGGTCACCTTGGCAATTGATGACGATATCAATATCTTGGCCAACTTTACCGTCCCAAAACTTCGTTCGCTCATACTCGACAAGTACTTGTCCAAGGACGATAAAAGGAGTTTGCCTGGCTTACTCTCAAATCTGTTTGAGCGTGGCACAGATTTGCGAAGCCTCACCATCTCTTTTGCGCCGATTACTAAAGACAAGTTCGTCCAGATCTTTCAGCATATCCCACTCCTCGAAATCCTCGAGTTTCGCGATTGCTCGGTCGACATGCAATCACTCATTCACTCAACAACCAGCCATCATCCGCTGTGTCCCCAGCTTCACACCCTCCGGCTCTATTCTTCGCACCTGGCGGATGGAGCGTCGCTGCTTGAGCTGGTTGTCGTTAGAAAGCAGTCCACCCACTGTCGCACCATCACGACTTTGCGTATCGGCGACTGCAAGTACATCGATCTCTGGGATGTTCAGAGGATCCGAACGGCGGGGGGTCCCTATCTTGATGTTGAGTACAACGAGTCCCAGGACTGAGCTTGTGGCGAAGGCGGCGCGGTATGTTATGTTAGCACGTGATCGTGTCCATAAACAAGCTTTGAAGTTTGCATGAACTTGAAGCTTATAGTTCAATTGCTGCTTATCCTCCGCGTATCTAAGTCGCCCTACGAGGCTGCCGGCCTTTCGCGGACAACGTCAACTCTAGAAGTGATGTCATACACTTCCAGACCATAAAAGAGCCGAAGACCAAAATACCCCAATCTTCAACCTTTTCCTCCTAACCGCGATGTCCAGCAAAACCGTTTTCCGTGTTGCTTTGCGTGGAGAGGAACTTCTTAACAATCCGAGGTTCAACAAAGGAACCGCCTTTACCGTCACTGAGCGCAAAGCTTTTGGTCTCACCGGCCGTCTTCCATCGAAAGTGAACACACTGGACGAGCAATGTGAAAGAGCATACCAGCAATTGCAAAACCGCGATTCCGACATTCGAAAGAATTCCTTTCTGCAGAGTCTCAAGAATCAGAACATGGTTTTGTACTACACTCTTCTAACGAGGTTCGTCGGATATTATCTGCAGGCAACCCTATATCTAATGTCCTACCGAAGACATTTGCGAGAGCTTATGTGCGTGTTATCTGCGAATCTATCTCATAATCTCTCAAACTGGCCGCGCTAGACCCGTTATCTACACGCCAACAGAGGTAGGGTCATGCGCCAGTCGAATCCTTCTCGTTAACCAAATTGACATCAGGCTGAAGCCATTGCTAACTATTCTCACCTATTCCGCCGGAGCGAGGGTCTTTATCTTACATTCCCGGACCAAGATTCCATGGAGCAAGATTTCCTTGAGGTACGAACGATTAAAATTCGATCAAGATCTACCAAACCCAGACGCCTCGTAGCAAACCAAAGGGAAGGATATCGACCTCATCGTTTGTTCCGATAGTGAAGCGATATTGGGAATCGGCGATCAAGGTCAGTCATTTCGGAGGATCTATGTACTTTGATTTGATTAGACCACGGTAATTCAGGCGTTGGCGTAGGTGCTTTTGTTCTATCCGTTTGCATCTTCTCATCTGGATAATATTTCAGGGCATCGGGGTACTTTTCCGACCCGACCAGTATCCTCTTTTTTTAATGACTCTGCCTAGATATCTTCGGCAAAATCTGTGATATATTCGTAAGATCTTCCTGAGAATATATTACGCTGCTAACCGTCGAACCCAGCTTAATCGGTGGCATTAATCCAGCCCAAACTCTGAGCGTTGTTCTGGATGTAGGAACGAACAACGAAGATCTCCTCCAAGACCATCTTTACGTCGTGCGTCAGAAGTTTTGTAGCCTATTTCTAGACTGATTCGTTCCAGGGATGGCGCAATAAACGAATCAGAGGGGAAGAGTACGATAAATTTGTGGACAAGTAATTTTTTGCCTGCACTTGAATTCTCGATCGCTGATTCCTCGCGTTAGGTTCGTGCAGCTAGTCCGCAAATACATTCCCCAGTGTCTTCTACACTTTGAAGACTTTGGAGTTACAAACGCCCAAGCGCTGCTTCGCCGTTATCGCGGCACTCACGCTGTTTTCAACGACGATATGTTGGTTGCCCCGCTGTTTCAGCAGAAAAATCTATCACACTCATAATTTCAGCCAAGGGACTGGTGCGGTGACGCTCTCGTGTGTTATGGCGGCAGTTGGCGTTACCAAGAGTAAATTGTCCGAACAGCGCTACATTATATATGGGGCAGGTTCCGCAGGACTGGGTATTTCGGCTGATTTTCTTTCCGTGTGGATGCCTTCCTAAATCATTTGATAGGTATTGCCCGCCAATTGCGGGATGCAATAGTCTCCACCGACTCGATGCCAAAGAACGAAGCTTCGGCGTTGTTCTACCTCATCGATAAACATGGCTTAATCAAGCAATCGCTCGGTAAAGCTAATATTCGCGACGATCTTGAAGAGTTTGTACGACCAGACGAGGAGTGGGCCGAGGTCAAAGAAAATGGCGCTGGAGAAATTGGGCTACTCGAGACCATAAGAAAGATCAAGCCCACGATTTTGATCGGGTGTAGCACACATGCTGGTGCCTTCAATGAAGAAATTATCAAGGTATGTTCAGCGTTGTGTTTCGGGTTACCTTCGGTCTAAAGGCGAATCCAAAGGCGATGGCGGATGGGTGCGACAGGCCCATCATTTTACCGCTCTCGAATCCGAGCAAGTAAGGAAGGTCGATCCCTCGAAGCATACCTCCACTGATCCACATGAACAGACTGGTCGAAGTCGATCCCAAAGACGCAAATGATTGGACGCAAGGTAAAGCTCTGCTGGCCACCGGCAGCCCCTTCCCCCCTGCCAAGATGCCAAACGGAAAGGACTACATGTAAGTCTTTTGTTCCAATTATTGCTCGAATCTCATGGGGTTTCAGTATCGCGGAGTGCAACAGTATGTCGCCGCCACTGCTGCGTGAAATAAGGGATTTATCGTTCTTCTACAGATGCTCTGATCTATCCCGGTCTTGGGTTTGGCGCCATTATAACCAAATCGCGTGAAATGACCGACACCATGATTATCGCCGGTGCGTAGACGGTCTCCGGCGACCCACCCAGCTGCCTCATCGTGGTGTTTCTTCTAGGTGCTCGACGCCTTGCTTCGCTATCCCCAGCCCTCAAAGATCCCGATGATGCACTTCTCCCTGATTTCGCAGATGCGCCCGAGGTCAATTTTGAGGTCGCTGTGGCGGTTGCAGAGCAGGCGGTGGAGGAGGGAAGTGCGAATGTCACTTGGAAGAAAGAGGAAGCGAGGGAGAAGGTGCGCCAGCATATCTGGCGACCCATTTATGGCGAGTACGTGTACGACAAGGACGGGATGGCTTAGGTGACAGAGACGGTTTTTGTAGATTTTGTGTACTGTATGTTGAATTTGAGACTCAACCGTGTGAAGTTTGATGTGATTGCCGAGATCTTTTAAACGCGGTGTGACTGCCCGTGACACGACGCGTTTTTCTTCTCTTGCGCTATCTTCAGACTCAGCGGTCGTCCTAAAATGGCAGCATCCAGCGTTTCCAATCAAGAAAACGAGGTCCCCACAGACTTGCAACCCCCAAAGAAAAAAGTCAAGAAGGAGCTGAGCAGTGACGGCGCGAAGAAGGAGGACGCGCCGAAACCCTCCAAGTACGCGAAAACCAAGGTAAGATCCATTCCACCTTCCTCTGCCTTGGTCCCGTACTCACTCGCGCCTTTAGGCGAAGCTCTCTCTCCTGCCATCGCTGCCTCTCGATATTCTATTTGAGGTTTGTCGCGCCGCTGTAGCCTGATCCCTCTGACTGTTCAAAAAGATCTTTGGACACCTCCCACCCTTGGACCTCTTACATCTGGCTAGAACTACCCAAAGTCTTCGAAGTGTCTGTGCGTCTCCAATTCTCCTGCACCTGCGACTATCGCCAATGGTTTTCTAGTGATGCACAAGTCCGCTATCTCGATCTGGAAAGCATCCCTTCAGCAGGTTCCTGGCCTTCCTGAGCGCCCGCAGGAGATGTCGGAGCCTGCGTGGGCGAACTTGGTGTGGAGCCCCCACTGCCATGTGCGTTTGATATGGGTCCGCCGAAGTAAGATCTGCGCTAACGCGCTTTTTAGAATTGCCTCACCAACAGGTGCCAGAAGGTCGATTGGCGTCTTAGGATTCGACTGTGCGAAAAATGCGTGAAGACTGCTAAACTGTACGTTCTCAACTGTGCTCACCGACATGCATCACGTATTTATTGACCTGGATAGCTTGCGCGGGGATCGACAGATGGACAAAACGAATAAACTGGACCAGATAATCTTACAATGCCTCCCCTTTTCGTCTTACCATATTCCTGGACGTACGTGCTCATCTCTGTTGGTGGCCTGAGTACGGGACGTTTACCATGCACTACAGACAACGGGAAATGCTGTCTCATCGAAGACGAGCGGAAGTTTCGCAAAGAATTGAAAGCAGCGGAGGATAAAACGGAGTTTGTCAAAAGCAAGAAAGAAGCTCTCGCCGCTCGTGAGAGGCACGCAACAGAATGCAAGAGGTGGCTTGACTCGTCGACCGAAGAACGCTGGAACGAACTCGCGGACATTAGGTACAAGAGGTGCATGGAGTAAGAACAGTCTTTTTCCCCCCCTAACCTTCCGTTGATTTCGTCTGCAGGATATCAGACAAACTCGAGGAACTTGGCTTTATCGAGGAACTTGATTATCTTGAAGACCTCAAGGGAGTCTACCTGCACCCTCGCAAAACTATTCGGCCGCTTCGCGATCATCCAGACGTGAAAGTGAACAAGCCACTGACGGAGCGGAGTACGTCCAGATGAACACCCGGCGAGTTTGTAGGCTGACATTATTCTAGGCTGGAAGAATATAGAGCCGCGCCTGGTGGAGTACATGGGTCAAGTCAAGACTCACCGGAGCGCTGCTGACAGACTCCGTATCATCCGCCAACGTGAAACAGTCGCGGTGGCGGCCTGGGTTCAGTTCAGGCTTCAATATCCCGCCGAGCAGCTGGTCCCATCCGGCACTGACATTCTCAGCTGGGAGAAGATCAAGAACATAATCGACCTCCCGCTCGAAGTACCCACCAAATCCAAGGACGACGATGCGTCGACTGCTAAAGCGGACGAGAATGGCACACCGACGCTCATATCTCCCGCCTCGTTCACGCGCATCTTCGAGACGATGAAGTTTTATATTTCGAAATGGGGGAATGATCGACTCCGCGACCTCGCCGCAGAGAGTCCACTTTCCCCGCTATTCGCTGGTCGGACCGGTGCCGTCTACTCCAGCCTATCTGAACGCACCAAGTCACTTGAACTCGCAGCATGCGTTTTCAGCTGCGAGGACAAGAGTAACCTTCATTGTCGATTCGAGCATTACCAGGATGGTGCTTATCCAGTGATGTGGTTTCCGGAATTTATCCACCACCCATGCAACACCATTCAAGAAGGAAAGCTCCACGATGACGAGGACGTGTCCCCGAATCCCTTGTTTCAGGCACTGAATGCATTCAAGTGGTATCGCCGCAGAGAGTGGTCTTCCGACTCGATATTCTTCAACGACAAGGCGTCCAAAGTAGTAAAGCGAATACTCTTTGCGTGCGGATTGGACCACGAAGTAACGACGACGCAAGAAATGGATAAACTCGATCCACGTTTCATCTGCCTCAAGTGCTCATACGGTGCCAGGTGCGATGGACAGAGACCGCGGAAAGTTATGTCGTGGAGGCACGCAGTAAGCGTTTTGGTAGTCGCTCTCTGAGGCGGAAATCTGATGAAAGAATAGGTCCAACATTGCATGCTGGTTCACTGGGGCGACGCCTCGGTCACTTGGGAAAGGATCACCGAAGAAAGTGCCGCCGAGGCCCGCGTTCTTTCAGCTGCTCGTAGCATTGCTTCTGGCGACCAGTGGTGGTGCGCGCATTGTCGTGACTCCGTCCACGAGCGAGATGGTAAGGGCACGGAGACGCTCATGGGGGACCACCTCGACGTGTAAGTCGACACTCCAGATTGCGGCGTGATGACTGAGGCGTCGAATGCAGATGGCACGATATCTTCCCCGGGGTGAAAGGCCGCGACTATCACCTGGCCGTAGACTCTCCTCCTCCAGCAATGGCGACAGTGCAGATTACCCCGAAAGCAGTCGTCGTAGAGCGTAAAGACATGTAGTTGCAGATAGTGACTTGAATTGCCATTTTGGGACAACAGGAAATAATAATAGAGCCAAACATCCCTCCTCTCGACATTATGGCCGACGTCGCAGCCCCGCCAGCCCCGCCCACTCAAGATGTCATGGAGGACGTCGTCACCGAGGGCGCTGCGGTACCCGCCCCTGCCGCACCGGAAGCCCCCGCAGAACCGGAATATACCTCCGAGACCTTGTACATTCAGAACCTGAACGAAAAGATAAAGATTGACGGTAATAACCCCTTCATTTCCTTATATCATTGTCTAGAGCGAACTCCACAGTCCTGAAGGCTTCCCTCCGAGGATTGTTCAAGTCTTATGGTGAGGTGCTGGATGTCGTCGCCCACAGCAATCTGCGGATGCGCGGGCAGGCATTTGTATCATTTGAGTCCGCCGAGACGGCCAAAAAAGCCATGAAGGAGGTCCGCGGATTCCCGCTCTACTCAAAGCCGATGGTAAATTCTCGACTGCTTGGTTTGGTGTTGCAACTGCTGAACTATGTGTTTCTAGCAAATATCATTTGCAAAGACGAGGTCGGATGCGGTCGTAAAGAAGGTAGACGGCGAAAACTACGAAACGCACAAGGCGCGGAGAGACGAGCATAAAAGTGCGTCCGCAATTCAACTCGCTGCCGAATCTGAACTGACGCGATAGCACTGCAGAAGCAACACGTTACACAAATCCGTTAAAACAAAAGCTCAAGGCGAAACGTTTAGCAGCCGAAAGTACGAGTTCCCTGTCTTCTATTTTCTGTTCTTACTGAGTTTGTGTTTCGCAGTGGACGGCGCAGCAGCTGCGCCCGCTCCGAAACGACCGAATGTACAAATGCCGGACGAGTACCTCCCGCCAAACAAAATTCTCTTCCTGCAAAACCTACCCGAGTCTGTTACGAAGGAGCAACTCGTCTCCCTATTTTCACAGTCCGTCTCTGTTCTCCTCAGTTCCATTCCCTACTGACCGTTCTGCAGATACCCAAATCTGTACGAAGTCCGTCTCATTCCGACCAAGAAGGACATTGCCTTCGTCGAGTTTATGGACGAGACCAGCTCGGGTGTGGCGAAGGATGCGCTGCACAACTACAAGCTGGACGGCGAGAACAAGATAAAGGTCGGAATCGCCTAGCAACTAGTTTTACTCAACTAATCGCGTTTTCCAGATCACCTTTGCCAGGAAATAACGTTCCTCGCGTACTTTTCATCTTGGTCCGTCTTATATGATTGTTTTGTATCGTGTATGAATAATATCCCTCAGTTATTTCCTCTCCGGGCTTTGTGTGTTCTTTTATTTTACCACTGCAACTTGAACGCGTGCAAACAGAATCGAATATCCGAATTCCAACCAACGCGCACGAGCTAACCAACCTCCACAGCGCTCTGCGGGTCCGCGTACAACGGCGTACAAACATACGCTACCGAGCTAGTCGGTCGCAGTAGAGAGTACTAGCCATAACCAGCAGTAGTCGAAAGATATGCTGCTTGTGATGATACTAAAAGGCCTGGAACCCTTCCCACACAGGAACGACGCGCCCTTTGAGGTCGACGTCCACCCACCGCATGCTGTCTTTGTCCATCTCGCCCATGTCGTCAATATTGCCGAATGCCCGTTTCCAGCCTAACCCGATTGCAGACAGTTTGCACACGACCGAGCTGCATTCGTGTTTCAATTACCCTCCTGCGAATGAGGGGAGAGTAGAAATCGGCGTACCTTATCGCACAGACGGTAGCGTCAGGAATGAGATGGCCCGGTTTTGACCATGCGCCGCTGAGGACCGCGAAATCCACGATCATGCCGCGCGTAGCCAGTACCTGGACGTCGTGCGGGAGCTTCATGAAGTCGTCCTGGTAGTAATCCCCCGGGCTCGCGAGCGCGCGCAGCTCCTGGTGTCTACTCCGCGACAGCGACGATACGCGCTCTGGAGAGAACTCGGCGGCGAATTCTTTCTCCGCTTGGGGACTGTCGGACGCGATGTACACGAAGGGCTGCACGAGGTTGTTGTCCGGTGAGAGTTCGAGCCCGAGACGCGACCACGAGTCCACCACGCCGTTGAGGTATTCGGAGAGCGGGAGGTACTGCTGGCCGTAGACGGTCCATGCGGGCGAGCGGTCGCCGCGTCGGATGTGAACGCCGATGTAGCCCATTACAGGGCCGTCGCCCTTGAAGCCTTTGCGCGAGCGAGGGTTCTGGTAGTGCTCGACCACCTTTTCCGAGACTTCTGACCGCGCTTGTTGGATTAGTCGCGCGGAGTGGTCGTTTGGACGAATGACGTTTTCGAACGATTGCCAGGCAAAATTGAAGATATTCCTCATGCGGTTTAGGTTGTGACCGTATCTATGTGTATAGTTGAGGGTTTTAAGTGGAGGAAACCAAACGGAAGACGCACGGATCCTCGTAGTTCTCGTTGAAGTCGTGCGTGAAATGATATCTCGATGTCCGGGAGTTGACTAACTGCGCTGGGTTGAGGTGAATAGCAACACCATGAACGAAAATATTACCCAGTGCCTGATACGCGCAATTGAGATGATTTCACAACCGACAAAACAGAGTTCTCACCTAGCCGTTCGTGGACACGCAACATATTCTAGAGCGTGGCTAAGTTACTAGGTCGTGGAATTTGATTCCGCTTACCCTGAGGCGGCGGAGGTCTGCAGCCAGGTTCCGGTCCAGGCTGGCCGAGTTGAATGTCGACGAAATGGTCGGTCCATCTGCGAGTTACGAGGTTAGTACCGCATTCCAATGACCATATTCATCATGCCATACTTTCCACGATTCCAAAATCTATCATCCACAAAGAAAGTAGCGCCGCGCTAAAATGGCTCATTTAAACACCAAATACAAGACGGAGGAAGACGCAACGCACCTCACGCGCGAAGCGCCGCCGCCTGGGCAATGAGCGCCAAATCCACCATCAGCCCTGCCCACCCGTCGAGCTGGTACGTGATCGTCCGCGAGCATATTGGCGCCCCCGATGGTGCCTCGTACCCCGGCTGCTCGTCCTCATGCGGAACGTCCCTCGGCGGACTCGCCTCCCAATACCGCATCGGCGGCATGAGCCCCGAATTGAGCTTCATGCACTCGGCGCGGTACTGGAGCGGGTCGAGCGGGAAGCTCGTGTAGTTTTCGTACGAAATGAGGGTGGTTCCGACCGCGGGTGTCCCGAGGTCTACCGCAGGAGTAGGTAGGGGTTGCTCGGCGCTGACGGAGACAGAGCTCTCGGTTACACCGACGTATTTCTTGAGTGTTTCGGGTTCCCGGAGCGAGAAGAAGACGAGGACAAGCAGGATGCCGGCGACGGAGGAGTAGAGGGCAAGGGGCAGGCGGGCTATGATTTTCTCGGCAGTCAGTCCTTGCCATTTGTCTTTCCTGGCTGCTGCATTGTCGTGGTAGTCGTCACCGCGACTTCGGTAGCCTATTGGGGGGAAACTGTCACTGGCGGAAGAGGAGAGCAGGGGTGCATTCTGCTGCTGTAGTGCAGTTCCGTAGTCTTCGTCGGCGTCCAGGTCTATTTGCTCGAGTTCTGAGGCGGAATAGGATTCCTCTGCTCGGCCTGCGCGCGAATGAGGGGTACGGGGAGTTAGTAGGGTATTATCAAAACGAGGGTATGGGTTTGAGGGATCTGAGAGGGGGGTAGGCCGAGGCATGCTTTGCTGAGCCGTATAGCCAGCCAAGGGTTAACGGAGAGCGGAAAGGCGGCGACGAACCAAGCGACCATCACTGTAACACTGCTGCATCCTCATCAAAATTATTTAAATGCCTCGTCGAAATTCAGATCTAAGTAATGCCAACCCAATCCAACATGTATAACCCGAAAAGAGAAAAGATACAAACTCGAATAATAAACTACGCGCTGCTTGCCACACCGCCCGCCGTGTTACCAACCTTCCCCGCATTGGATCCGCCGGTACTCGCTCCCGTCTGAATAACCCCGCCAGCCTTCTCTGGTACCACCATTACAGGCGCTTCACCCTCGACTTTGCTAGCAGCACCCCCAGCAGCCGCACCGATGGGACCGGGAGCCTTGCCTGCGACGGTAGAAGGAGCAGCGTTGGCCGAGGATGGCGCTGCGGCAACGTCGCTGGCCTTGCCCTCTATGACCGATATGACTGTGGCGACGGGAGCTGCACGAGGAACAACACTAGCGGCGTCCTGGAGGACCTTCTCTGTATCGTCTAGAATGGTAACGCCAGTGGCGGGTGCGCCCTTCGTAGCGCCCGTCGCGGGCGAAACATCCACAGGGATAACTTTGTTGACGCCGTCAGGTGAAACGCCCGCGAGTTTGTCTGTAACCGGGTTGGCTGGGACTTGAGTTTCGACGGTATTTGCAACACTTCCTAGTTCGCCTGTGGGCGCGGCAGCCAGAGCCGTGGGGAGGGGCATGCCTGCGGAGACAGGCAGATCGCGAGCGAGGATGGAAGAGGACGTAACCGCGTTGGCAGAGGACGCAACCGCACTGGAAGAAGGCGCAGTCGACGAGGTGGAAGAGGGCACCCAAACGCTGGAAGAAGACGCAGCCGACGAAGAAATATCAGGCGTGTTGGGGGGCGGGGAAGGCGAGTCTGAGGGAGAATTCGAGTTGTCTGAAGGGGTATATGAAGGATCCGATGCTTGTTGGTTCATTTCGATGATCGCGATTGCTGCCCTAAACCGCGCGATGGCGTCTTGGGGGCTCATGGGAGTGCTTGGTGTCGTCTCGAACGCAGACTGCTTTCCCTGCTTGGCATCCTTTTTGGCGGAGGGGTCTTCGCGGCAGTCCAGGATAGGCGTAATGAGCGGGCAGACGATTTTGCCAAGGATAGGATCGAGCAGGCCGCGGTTCTCGAGGTGGTTTGCTAGAGATAGTCAGTTTGCTGGATCTCGCTGTGGACGAATACGCTGTTTTTACCTGCTACTGCTCGCGCCAAATCGATATCCTCCTGCATGTTGGTTGGGCGATCCCCTCGTGCAAACGAGCCTCGGCGAGAAGCGATGCGATTCCCGCTGGGCGAGGATGTCAAAGTGGCTTCAGCGTTCGGTATGTCGCCATTGGTGGGAGCAGCGAGACTGGTCGAGGACGCGGAGATGGCCAGAGTTGCCCAAACCATAGATGAAGAAGACGGAATTTTCATCTGGAACGGAACGTTAGCGAGTGCTCGAAGCAATGGATGTGAACTTACGTTGTCAAGTGTTATAGGATGTGTGAAGGACTGTAAAGTGTAGGAGATGGTGGTAGCGGAACAAGAGGCGTGAGTCTTCATCCGGAAAGCGGCTGACATTAAATAGCTGTTCGCGGACCAAACAAAGCGAGAATGCATCGAATAAAATTGCAGTCCTGCACACAAAAAAGTCCAGCGCTTCAACGATAGCTCATTTCCCATTCTTCTTGCGTGAACCTCCCGCCCTGCGTCGCCCGTCGTCGTGCTTGAAGCGTAGGGTCGTTTGAGTTGACCTGCGCACTCAGAACCATGTACTCCCATAGCGTCCCGAGGGCTCGTCGCACGGGCGCGCCGAGAGGAGACCAGATGATCAGCGCGCAAGCTCTAGAGACGAACATTACCACCAGGAACGCGAGAAAAGTGGGAAAAAATAGATACATGAGGCCAGCGACCACGAGAAGCACAGCAAACAGGGCAGACATGGCTTGATTTTTTCTTGAAGGCTAGTAAACGTCCGTTTGAATGCGAAAGATGGACGGGGACGAGCCACCAACAAACGGAGATAGAGGGTTGATGATTTGCGGTTTGCGCGGGTCTTGCAGCTGTACCACCACGACCGACAGTTTTCTTCTCTCTTGCTCACGATAGTCGTGGTCTACCAGAGAATTGGACCCGTCCCAGCCCCCTGGTACAGCCTTTTCCTTTCATCTGGTTCCTCGATCTCATCGTTACCACTAGTCTGGGTCTCTATCTAATCGAGCCCACCACTCATCTCCTTCCCGCGGTCCTCTAGCCGTCAATGCTCGACGAAAAGTCCTCAGTGGCGACGTCCACAGGATCCCCCCGCAACAGGGTGCCTCATTTCCCCCAACACTCTGCTCTCCGCACAGCACCTAACGTACAGCGCAGGCCTCCGACACAGTGGTACCTGATCAAACATCCGCCAATGTGGATCTAGAGCGCGCCAATTCAGACCCGTTCCACTTCAAAGGTGCTTTGAAAACCCCAGCCGAGATCGATGAGCTTCGGCGGCGCAAGAAGGGCAAGCGGCTGGCAGCTTACCACGGAAACCAGAACACTGTACGCCAAATTCCAAGGGAGCGGTTAGATGATGCTTAATGTAACGCTATTTAGCTCATCGAGTCCCTGCTCAAGCCCATGGAAGAGCATACTGAGGATGCCCGAATCGACGAAGCGGCTGCTCGTCTACCGGTACGTTTTCGTCGCTGGCTGCCTTTGCTTCTGCTTTGACACTATTCTTGTTAGGTCAAAATTGCAGTGTGGGCAAGTCTAATTGCCAACTTCTGTCTCTGCGTCCTGCAATGTAACACTCGTCCTCGCCAAAAAAATGTGTTCGCGCCGCTAACCCTTCGGGCAGTGTACGCCGCCATCTCGTCACTCTCGCTGTCTTTACTGGCAACCGGAATCGACGCGATTTTCGACATCGGGAGCAACGTTTTGTTATTCTGGATACACAGAAAAGCCGAACGACTGGACGATAACGCGTGGCCTGTCGGTGGTGCCCGATTAGAAACCATAGGAAATATCGTCTACGGTGCGGTGGTTGTTCTATTTTTATCAGCGCTGACCAAAATTATTTTTGGCAGGATTCTTGTTCGTGTGCACTGTTTATCTAAACTCGTTTTTGACTCTGACCCCCGCAGAATGGGATCCGTTAACCTTGTGGTTATTGTCGAATCCGCCCAATCATTAATAACCAAGAAGAACGGCGACTTGAAAACGTTCCACTTGCCCTCAATTCTCGCCGTCGCAGCTGCACTAGGTATGTGCTTAAAATATGCTCCGTGGTCCCGAAATAACCCTTCCTGCTAGCTGTAAAGCTTCTGCTGTTTTTATATTGTTTCTCACTTCGAAAGAAGTCGAGCCAGGTCCTCGTGCTATGGGAGGATCACCGAAATGACCTCTGGATCAACACATTCGGTCAGCTCCGCTTTGTTTGACTTGCATCTTCGTTATCTGACAAAATTTCACAGGTATACTCATGTCGACGGGTGGAAGTAAGCTCCGATGGTGTCAGTTCCCTTGTTTATCTCCGTAGGGTATGGCACTCAGTACCAGTGCTATTTTTTTCTCTAGGGCTGGACCCTATGGGTGCTATTATTGTAAGCACCTTTGACGCACATATGCCCCATCCCAACGGCCCGCTAGATTGCCCTGGGAGTGGTCATATCATGGGGACGGACGATATACACCCAATTCGAGCTCCTCGCTGGAAAGTCGGCCCCCCACGACTTTTTGCAGCTCCTGATTTACAAGTCGACGACGTTCAGCGGGGAGATTGAGAAAATCGACACCGTACGGGCGTACCACGTTCGTTCTTTTGCTTCACTTTTTTTTTTCTCGGCAGCTGACGTTATTGCAGAGCGGACCAGTTCGTCGAGTACCTGAACATGGCGCGGGCGCCTATCTGACCTTCGTTTTGTTAACAGGACTATTTCGTCGAGATTGACATCGTAATGGACGCGAACACTCCGCTGTGGAAGGCGCACGACGTAAGCCAGTCGCTGCAAGAAAAAATCGAAGTGCTGCCCAATGTCGAGCGGGCATTCGTCCACGTCGATTACGAGACGACGCACACTCCTGCAAGCACTCTCCTTTCTGTCTCTCTCACCGTCTCTAAGACTGAAATCGCAGGAACATCGGAAAATAATACCAGCAATAATACATACCGCTCCTCCGACCCCATCATAACTAACATCTCCCCGTGTACAAGTGCGCTTTCCTCTCCTTCGCTTACTTACTTCCTGCTGATCTAGGTATTGAGTAGACAATTAATCGAACTCTAGAGCAAACCGAACTTGACTTGGGGCCGTTAACCTACCGTATTACGTCACTAACGCTACGCACACGCACACGCCGTATTCCAGTTCGACCTGATTTAGGTTCTTGCCATTTATATAACTTATTCTGATTTGGGATTCAAATTAGGGTTTGGTTTTGGGCGCCTATCGAGAATTGATGATTCGATTGTTGGTCCTTCGTTTTGGTTTTGTGCCACTCTGGGAATTGCTTCCGGAACGCTTGCCATGTGTGCCTTCGAGGAGAAAGTCCGAAAGCTTCGCATGAAGCATGCGAAGCGGAAAGCCCGAGGCCGCGGCTGGGGGGTGCGAAAAATCCCAAGATGTGTGCCGTGCGAAGCTGGCCCGACAAGTCTCCAGCCTTACTCCAAGCCAAGTACATGCGCTCGTACGATTTCGCGGACCTTCTCTTGATTTCCTCCGGCTCCGAGGCTCGATCCCACGGACGAATTAGGGGCTCTGTCTTGGTGGCTGACGCGCATTTCTGTTCTTGATCCCAAACTACACCCACTACAACATTCTATTGCAACCTTCAAGTCTCGAAGACTAAACACACACATCCATTTCTCCTTCGCCCACCTCTGCGAGGTCCATTTTTTCACCAAGCCCACACTACCGCGATGAGCCCCGTACTTCAACGCGTCGACGCGGACACCGCCATGTTCCCCGTGTCGTATTTTGACAACGCTGTTTCGCCCGAGCCTTCAATTGCCTCGTCCTCGACCACGCCGGCTTTGGTAGATCCCAGCCCCACGCCAGTCTTGGTAGAGTCCACAGAGCCCACCCCCACCCCGACGTCGATCCAGCTCGGCCCCGCGCCAACCTCCGTAGTCGAGCCCACTTTCACGCCGACCCTGGTACAGCCCTCTCACCCCGTCGCCTACACGTTCGACGCGTCACTCATCATCGTACTGCTGTCCTTCCTTGTGTTCGTGCTCTGGGTGGTCGGGATTTTCCTATTTGCGCCTTCTCTTCGCAGCCAGTTCATCCAATATCGCTCCAAGAAAAGACAGGAGAAGAAGCTGAGGAAGCTGGCGAAGAAACGGATGCAGGGCCTGGGCTTCGGGTACGACGGGCTCACCCAAGCCGAGCTGCAGGAGCTGCAGGAACTGGAAGAAGAACACGGGGAGCGGTCATTCGTCCGCCTACCGCGCCACCCTCCGTCATTGTCCGCCATCGCACTGCTTCCCCCTATCACGATCCTGTCTCCAAGACCCGGGGTCGATATGTCAGATGCTCAGCGGGAGACTATCTGCGCGCCGCCGCTAGACTCGGATCCAGCACCGGAGTACGAACGAGGAGAGTTTCATTGGCCGGGTTCGAAAGAGGACGTCAAACAAGATCGCGAGGCGGGTAGGGACGGAGATGTGAAATAATAATTATGAAACGGGGTCTCTCAGGCTGCGCAGTGGACTAGACTAGATTATGCATTTAATTTTTAGGCTGTGAGGACGTAGTGGACAGAGGGATGGCAAGACTAAAGTGCCTTAAGAGAGTCTCGAGAGCTAGCCGAAAACGGAAGGAGATCCGCAACCAAGATTTGCGTTTCCTTTCCGCCGAGGAGGCGTAACTTGAATTACATCTTGCTTCCTTCCACCATATTCCCTTTTTCTTCCTCCCTCGCTCCTTGCAATAATTCCCTCTTGTTCCCTCTGCTGGACACACGACTCCTCGCTACGTTCAAAACGACTTACGACGTGACACGAACCCAGTTTTCACCTCGACCATAGACTCGCATTCCTCGACATGGTGCGTGCTTTCTCCCCTCAATCGCCCTGCATCTGACGCGTCTACACCCTCCAGGACGCACACCACCAGGATCCCGAAGAGTTCTATGTCAAACAAGACCGAATCGGTGCGGAGGCTTGTGCTGCGGCCCCTGTGCTCGGTCGCTTACCACAGCTCGTCGTACAGGCAAGGGTTCATTTGGAGAGGTTTACAAAGGGTGCGGCCTTTCAGCGCTGTTGCTCCTATTTAGGATAGTGCTTCATGCTCCTCACACTTTAGATACGACAAGCGAACGCAGAAGACGGTGGCCATCAAGATAATCGACCTCGAGAGCGCAGAGGATGAGATAGAGGATATCCAGCAGGAGATCCAGATTCTCTCGCAATTGGACTCGCCGCATGTCACCAAGTCCGTGCATAATCTTTCGTCGTGTGCTCAATATTTACGCTCTCGCCTTTCAACAGATACCATGGATCTTATTTGAAGGGGTCGAACCTGTGGATCGTGATGGAGTGCGTTTGAATGTTTCCCTTCTCCCTGGCGGTACTGACTCTTTGTACCCCAGGTACTGTTCCGGCGGTTCATGCTCAGACTTGGTAAATTGATTGTTCTGTGGCCCATCTTTTAACTCTGATTTTGTGCAGATGAAGCCGGGTGTTTTCCGGGAGGAATACATTGCCATCATCGTCCGAGAATTATTGCGGGGTCTTGAGTATCTGCATAGTGAAGGGAAACTTCATCGGGATATCAAGGGTGCGCCTGGCTCTTCAATATGACTAGGGAAGGGTGTTTATTACATCTTCAACAGCTGCCAATATCCTCCTATCCGCTGGCGGCGAAGTCAAGCTCGCTGACTTTGGTGTTTCGGGACAGCTTTCCGGTACTCTTTCTGCAAAGAAGAATACCTTTGTCGGAACCCCGTATTGGATGTCTCCTGAGGTTATCAAGCAGAGTGGATATGACCACAAAGCGGATATTTGGAGTCTGGGTATTACTGCGATAGAACTGGCTAAAGGAGAACCTCCTTATGCCGAGTTGCACCCGATGAAGGTGCGTCGAGGTACCAAATCCATCCGTGATTCACGTCTGACACTGCCAAGGTCTTGTTCCTCATCCCGAAAAACCCGCCCCCCATTCTCGACGGCAACTTCTCCAAACCGTTCCGAGAGTTCGTCTCGTATTGCTTACAGCGGGATCCTCGCGACGTCAGTCAGCCAATATATATATAGTGTTGTTCAAACCATTTCTTCTACAGCGTCCGTCGGCCCGTGATCTTCTGAAGCACAAGTTTATACGAATGGCCAAGAAGACGAATTATTTGACGGAACTTATAGAACGACACGAGCGGTGGAAGGCCGAAGGTGGAGATCGCCAGGATGAAGAAGACCACCATTCTGCCTCCGATCTGTAAGCCGCGGCCACTTCCCTTACTTCTTCGATTCTAATCCTTCGTTGTCCAGCCCGGCAAGCGGTGATCCCGAGGATCTGTGGGACTTTGGAACAGTGCGCCATGCTGCGACTGTGGGGCGCTCGCAGAACCAAATCCAAGTCTCTGGGCCTCCACTAACCTGGGAGAACAACGGAACCAGACGTTCGGACGCCTCGTCGGGCTCGTCAGGATCGGGCGGGTCCTACATGTCGACGAATTCGTCTATCACTGTCAAGGGAGAACTCCCGCCCTTGCCCGGGTCGCCTGCGTCCGCGCGGCGCGTCGACCAGCAGGCGACTGTCCGGCACATGCCCGACACCGTCAACGCCAACTCCCGGAACAGCCACCACGCCGTGCAGAGGCAGCCGTCGGACGAGTACGACGATTATGATGACCAGTACTCGGATTCGTACACGACTCGTTCGGGGAGCACCGCGCAATTGTCAGAAAAGCTTGCCCAGGTGCAGCTGGAGGACGACTTGCCGGACACGACAATGCTCGACTCGGTCATATTGCCGGCCATTGCATCCGTAGGTGTCCCTTTCATTATAAGTTTAAATTTTCGCTTATTCATGTAAATGACAGCTTTTCCCGCGAGTTTCTTCTCAAGAGGCACGCGTCGCTCTCAGCGCTCTCCAGCGCGCATTCACAGATGCCGAGAGGATTATTCCAGGAGTAACGATGGAGCTGGTTAACGAAATCGTCGACTCGGTCGAGCACGTCGAGGATGACCGATGATGAGGCGGATGGGCTGCTTTCACTCTCTTACTGGGTCGTGTGGACCGTCATGGATCTTCACTGTATGCCTCCCCTCACAACACACATCACACACAACGCACTCTTGGACATCATCCCCGCACTAGTATTACAACCATCGTGGTCCTTGTCAAGGGACGTACCGTTCCGCAAGGTTTGTATTTGGCCTCATTTCTCATCCCCGCTTTCTGTATACCGTCCTTAATAATATTACTTGAATGCTATGGATTAGATGCCTCGGGAAGATTACTGCCATTCTGTGTCCGTTTTTTCTTGCCCGGCGTTTTCTTTTTGGTCCGCGTAACCTGGATGGGCTCTGGGGTGCTCGTCCGAACCTCATCGTCGACTTCGTATTGAGGGAAAGAGGTCAACGTCTGTGTAGGCGTGTTGTTGCCCTCGCGAGAGACGGGAGTCGTCGTTCCCGGAGTCTTGGCCAGCGACGGCGTTACAGCTCCTTGAGGCATTTCGCCGTCTCGGTCAATTACGAAGGATGAGGCCGGCGAGTAGCCTCCCTTCAGAGACGGGAGCATTCGGCTATCGTCGACATCTGAGGTTCAATGTCAGCGATGAGTTTTGCGAAGGATTGAAAAAAGTCGTACCAGCGAGGGAAGGCATATCATCAAGTCGAACCACTGGTATTGAATCAATGTCATGTTCGATGCGCTTCGAGGTTGAAGGCTTGTCGTCGATGATATAGTACGGATCGTCTCGTAGCCGTTCTCGCCGCTCCGCCAGCCGCTGCGAGAACTATCGATCAGAGTACATCCATTGTCTCAGGGGGTGCGTACCTGTTCCCTTTCAAATGCCTGCTCCGGAGTCTCCACATCATCTTCCGGCGGCGTTAACACTACCCCGTTTCCGTTTCCTTCCTCCTTGTGTTTCTTCTTCCCACTCTTAACTTTGCTGCCGTTCGCCTCCTTGCCCTTGCCCTTCTTAGCCTTGCGGGCTTTGGCCTCCGCATCAGCCTCCGCAACAGGGTCCGGAGGAGGTGCGACGATCCACACATCGAGATCTAGACCCTCCGGGATGGGGACGCTGGCTTGGGCCGCCAGCGCAACGGGGTTAAGCTCGTACGCGCCGTGCAGCGGTTCGAGTAGGTACAAGCTCTTCGGGAATCGAGGCTCGCCCGTCGCCATGGGGTCAAATGAGGAAGACGCCTCGGCAAATGGGTTGTCAACGGGCTTGGGTCGGTATGCATTCAGGTCCGCTTGGATGAAAGTGAACAGCTGGAGCGTGTTTGCCGCCTATGCCATATGAGACGCTGTTCATTATGAAGAAGAAAAACCAACCCTTTCTTGGACCTCGACGTCTGAATTGCCGACGAATTCGCGCACACTGCCTAGAATTAAATCCACCATACTCTTGACTTCGGGAAGATCGTCATCATCCCATCGTTGTGCGACTTCAGCCGCCCAATGGCCAAAGATTTTAGCGGTCGATTGAATGTAGACGGCAATTATCTCCGGCAGCAGGGTCGAGATTTGGGGTTGGAGGAGGTATGGGAGAAGTTTCTGAGGCTCAGAAAGTTCGCTGGAAACAAGAAGATAAGCCGTGCATAAACGCGCATTCGTGAGGCTGACCTGCAATATTCACCGCATATCCAAGCGGCGGCCCAGAGCACTTCCGAGCAGCTGCCTTCGTCGCGTGCGTTGTGCAACATCGTATCGTCGCACAACAGGGTGTACATGAGTTTAACAGTATACCGCCTCACCCCTTTGACGCGCCCAACGACGTCAACGAGTTGATCCCTGATCTGTGATCCTATGTCCACATTGGCGACGTGGGCCAGATCTACCAGTACAGAAAGGTACCACTCAAAGTTGGTCACATTCTCGTACATTGATTGTGAACAAATAGTGAGAATTCGCTGCGAGAGAACGAGGCGGTATGCAGGGGATTGACTCGGAGAAATGTGAGGTTTGGCGGTGGTGGGCGACGAAGGGACAGTATGCTGTGCAAGAGATTGCGCGGCAGTGGGTAACGTCGACGAAGAAGTGTCCGGAACCAAGTGAGATAGCACTTGCTGCACGATCGACTGGAGACTGCTTGGGGACACCTAGAGCTAGTTAGGATAATCACGAATTCGTGGGGACTGCACAGACCATAGCAGTAACTAGGTCCAAAGCTCGCATCCGGATGCTAATATCCTGGTCGTTGACGCTAGCCAAGATAGTATCCTGGTATTCCGCCACTAGATGAGGATGGGAGGGCACAATCTTGACTAGGGCGAGGAGAGCAATGTACTTGACTTTGGAGACACGTTAATTGGTAGTGAGGATGTGAAAGGTTAAACGCATACGGTTCTGGTCTTGGTCCTGTATGAAGGCGGCAAGCTTCGAAACGCACATTCTTGCTAACGAGTCGCCCGAAGATCCCTGCAACATTCCACCGATAATACAAGTGTGAACACATTCATACAGCAACGAAATGGCCGGAGTTGTCGAAATCAGCTCGGTGATTGGTGGCTGGAGCTTTTTCACTAGACGCGGCTCGTACGGCGATAAGGAACCAAACTGGATTCGGTCAACAATGAAAGTTGTTGACTGCGGCGGTTCCATACCAATTTGATGATTTTAATGAGCATCCAGTTGTTGGTGGAAGTGGTAAGAAGATGGAATAGCTGGGGAGCCAATGTGAGGTATTCCTCGGGGTTTCGTCGTGCCAGTTCACATAGAACGTTGACCGTCGAACCGACGACGCCTATAGACTAAATTCATGAGTTTGACGACTGAACGCGGGAGATGATGGACCGTGCCAGGATCGTCATCCAACAGTTTCTCCTTCAGTCGCATCACTCCCTGCGGCAGAACGTCTGGGTACTTGATCATGACTTTGTACAAGGCAAGAATGGCGCGTTTCCTTATTTGAGCGCGGGAATGTGTTAACATCGTGATTAGTTCAGGCGACAGATCCCGAGCCAAATCCGGAGTAACGATATGAGCAAGTCCATTCAGCGTCACAGCAATGTCGGCGGGTGTAGAAGTCAAGTCCTGAAGCCATGGAATAAATTAATACCTCGCCGAAATACGCTGAGCGACGAACCTTCTTCAGTAGATTTGTCGTCAGCATGAGAACATCAGTCTCCTGGTCGAACGACTGGACCGCCGCCAGATATCCAACACTCTTCAGGTGAAACCTGGGCGAAGACATGACCTCCACCACATGAAACGAGGCCCAGCTCATATCGTAGCCAAGCATGTCGAGCTACAAAGTTGTAAACCGAGATCCAAAGCTCCAGAAGAGTTGGTGCGCACATAAGTGAGCTTTAGAATGGCGCCGGCTTTGAGCTCCATGTCTTCGCTTTTAATCTCTTTCCTGATCTCATCCACGGCCTTTGCTATAAACTTCGATTCGTCTTTTTTGTTGGCGCGCAGACCGCGAATGAGATCCTGGAGGGTTCGTTCCCACATAGTGGCGCGTGAATATTGCGTTCAGGTCACCGCCGATGGTCGTTGAGAGCCGCAGTTCAGGTCCGCATTCAAGGTGCAAGCGTCGAGATGACGCGCGGGTAAGCCGGAGTTAGCCGTGACTGTAACACGGCTGTCGGTCCGCATCCCGGCCCGCAAAATAATTCGCAAAAATTTGGAAGAAAATCGTGAAGAAAATTGGTACATAGTACGGTGACACGGATTCAAGGCTCCACACTCATTCGACTTTAATGAGGAGCTTCCCCGTGGTATGCCCACCCGTCAAATCCTTCTGCGCCTGAATCGCGCCTTCTGCGGTGAATGGGTACTCCTTGTGTACTTTGATGTTAAGGGTACCGTCAGCGACCAAGGAATACAGCTCGGTCGTGTAATGGTAAAGCTAGCAGATATGTTCAACCAAACGAAAATGGCGAGGCTGAATGAAGAATACCTCTTCAGCGGTGAGGGTGTAGTTAGCGACCCTATTATTGTTAGCGTCAGAGATGGACCATTTCGAGACGGTCAAACTCACGTTGGACGTAGAAGCTTGAGGTTCTTCTCGACCAGGCGAATCGGGGCAAATGGAGGGACGGCACCAGAAGCGTTCCCGACGGAAACGAGAGTCCCTTTCCGCTTCAGCAACTTGAAGTTGTTGTCGAAGCTGGACGGCAAACAATTCATCAGGCTCGATTTAAAAAAAGGGTCAAGATCCCTACGTGTCCTTCCCAACGCCGTCGAATACTGCATCAACACCTTCACCGTTCGTAAGTTCCAAAACTCGTTGGACGGTATCCTCCTCCTTGTAAAGAATAACGTGGTCCGCCCCGTTAGCCTTGGCCAGTTCTGCCTTCTCTTTGGTGGATGTGGTGCCAATGACTGTTGCACCTCGAGCTTTAATTAGTTGCGCAAACAGGAGGCCTATTCCACCCGCAACTGTGTGAACAAGGATAGTGTCCCCCTTCTGGACATTGTACGCTTCCTCGATAAAGGTCAGAGCAGTCAATCCCTGCGACAGGGCAGCCACCCCAGTTCGGGTTGAGACACCAGATGGAAGTATGTGAACGACCTTCCAAGGCACCGATGTGTAGTTGGAATGTATTCCAACGACTGTTGCACCACCCTAAATAGGGCGTAAGGTTTGGATTTATCCATAAGGCGAGTTGCGTACAACAGAAACCCTGGCACCGACTGTATAACCTCGTTTCTTGTACTCGGGATCTTCAAGAACGCTCTCGTCGGTAGGTAAAGCCAGGATAGTCCCGGAGCATTCTGCTCCAATGGCGGTAGGAAACTCCTCCACCGGGTACAAGCCCTTGCTAAAACGAGCAACTCAGCTAGAAAGAGACACGAGATGCCACGGTTTACCGATAATACTGATATATATTAGCATGGGTGTTTGATGAGAAACGCAACCACGGACCGTGTCAATGAAATTTACGCCCAAGTATTCGGTCTGGGTACGGGCGATCAGGTCAGGGATCCCATAGTTGAATTATGTACTTTGACGACGATATCTCCTGCGCCAACCTTCAGGGGCAGTTCGAGGAGCTATTTTGAGTTGTGAATGATTCAGCTTCAACGATGAACGTGAAAGGCCCGACCTCAAGAACATCGAAGTCCCCGGTCTGGACAAGTTTGTTTCAACGCATCGGATAAGTGTGTTTCAACGCAGTTTCATAGTATTACCTTGTTAATTCCTATGGCGGACTTGACGGGAGGGATTGAAGGCATTAGATAGCTGGGTGCTGCTAGGACGGTCTCATACTCGCGCTAAATAGGATGCACGTCCTCTCACGAACACCGTCTAAAGCCCGGTGGGTCAAATTTACAGGCAAATGTGGTCAGCCTTGCTCAGAGTGATCAAGATGAGCTCTTGCGCCGCAATTAATGCGTGTGAGCGAGCGGTTACAGGCTACACCACTAGTACTGTTCATCGGTTTGAACGAGGTTGGATTTGGGTGATGGAGAACCGGGGGTTTCGGGCCGAAGCAGCCGAGAAATTGTACTAGCCTCCCATGTTGTCTATCTACCGCAGCTCAGATTGAGCGCTCTCTGCACTTGGATACTACTGGTGGTCCGACCGCGATGTCTAAGAACCGTAACACTGCGTTTCTAGCAGCCTTTCTCGTGCCATAACACCCACCACAAACTAATCTTTAAAATGACCAACCAGGCCTGCGCGTCAGGCCCCCTCCGCCTCGCTTCACGGTCTCCAGTCCTCCTTCTACACCAAAATCAGCGCCGACCAAGTCATCGCCTCGGCATACTTCTCTGAGCCCGTCCCTACCCATTGGTCCATCGCGCCAGACTTGGCCGACACATTCATCGACGCCGTCTCCCTCGATTTGGAAAGTCTTCTCCGTCAGCACCCGACCCTTCCCTCTGGCCTTAATGTAGTAATCCAGGACCTCTTGCTTCAGTGGGAGAAGAACTTTGGAGTCGATGGAGGATGGTAGTTGTCACCATATCATATCTTTGCTGATGCTCACATACGTAGCGGCATTAGTGGCTTTCGTTGCCATATATTTGTAGCCCGTACCTTGTGGCGTTGCCCAGAAGAGCTCAGGGGAACGCTGCTTTCGGACCGAAGTCTTCTCTTAATACTTGCCCTGTGTAGAACCTTTCGCGGACCGGTTAATCTGATCTCGTGGGAACTTGTGGACGACGGAATACTTTGCGAAACAACGATTTTGCTGCGACCGGCCCGCTTTGAGGGGCTCATTTCATCATTCCTTGCTGAATTTTTCTCCTCAAACAGTGTCCCATTCCTCAAGGCCTCACTGTTCACACTACTTTCCCAATCTTTCGCACGCCGTCACGGTCTCTTCAATTCAACGAAGCTTGGCAGCCCAGCTCGCACGTGGCGAAAGATACTTCTCCAACTGAAAGGAAAAATGGTTTTAGCCCTCTATCATCATCCTAAAAACCCGGTGACCTATAAATTTTGCCGTATATATAGAATGGCAGAATGAAGATCTTCCCAACCCGACCATTATCTCGAACATGCCCCTTGGTAGGTGAGCCTTTTACCCCAGGTCGTTTGTTCACCCGTGCACTTGCAGCAGGTTCAGACACTTTATTCGCGGCATCTGCCATAGATGCGGCGCGTCCGATGAAAATTGTGATCGTCGGTGCGGGCTACAGTGGTGATGACGTCATTACGGGACTCGGATAGTTTTCTAACGTTGTGCGTACAGGCATTATCGCAGGAATTCGGTGAACGATTTTACATCCACAGCTGACACTTAGAAGGCATTGAACAGCGTTCCAGTTTCTTGCAACGAGTCCCAAATATTAAATTGTCAATATACGAAGCTCAGGCGGGCGTTGGTGGCTGTTGGTTTTCGAACAGGTATCCGGTGAGCTAGATTTTGTTGTTCGTGGCGAAGTCATACTAACATTTGATGAGGGCCTCGCATGTGACATTCCCGCTCACTGCGTGAGTGGAAAGAGTATTGAACAGCCTGAAATATCACACTGAACATATTCAACTCAGTATCAATTGAGTTTTCATGAGAAGGTGCATCGCCCAAGTTCTCAAACCTGAATTGTGTGCTGACAGTCGCCGAAACAGACGGACTGGAGCTCTTTTTACGCCGCGGGACCTGGTATAGTGGCTTTCGTTGCATTTTATGAACCCGCTCAAACATGGTGTTACAGAAATCCGGGCTTACCTAGAGTCTGTTGGTGGGTACTTTTTACCTTCACAAAAATGCCTTCAGCGAGACTATGCTCTTAGTGGACAAATACAACCTCCGGCCATTCATTCAGCTGGAGCACCGTTTGACGAGCGCTATCTATTCAGACGCCACTGGAAAATGGAATCTGACTATCCAGCGCCCTAACAAAAATCTCGGAGTAGAAGAGTTTGAAGACAGTGCCGACGTACTTTTCACTGGAATGGGTTCACTGAGTAGGTGGAAGTGGCCGGACATCGACGGGATCGACAGTTTCACGGGAACCCTCGTCCATAGCGCAAATTGGGAGACCGGCGAAGGCGACCACAACAGTCCATGGGAAGACACCGTGCGATCTTGGAAAGATAAGAGAGTTGGAGTTGTCGGCGTTGTATGTTTCTTCGAACCAAAAATAATTTCCCTCTTGACGCTATCTCTAGGGCTCTTCAGCGATACAGATTGTTGCCGCTCTACAGCCAAAAGTGAAGCATTTGTGTAACTACGTTCGCGGAAAGACGTGGATCGCTTCACCTTTCCTTGGTGATCGCGCAGAGGCGTTTGGGATGGGCAAGGAGGAAAGCAACTGTAAGCGCGAGATGATTTTCCTTTGTGGTATTCCGAAAGACTCATAAACAATATCCAGATCAGTTCACGGACAAAGATAAAGAAAATTTCAGTGATCCCGCATACTATAAAGAATTCAGGAGAGACCTTGAGTCACAATTAAACGTTCGCAGGCCCAATCAATTCTTCTGCAGAGTTGCGAAATTAATTCTTCTGCAGTCAATACACGTCGTTACTCTGCGAGGCCACCCTGTACAAGAGGGTGGTCGGGCTGCGTTCAAAGAGGAGATGCTACGTCGTCTCGCCTCGAAACCAGAGATTGCGGAGCATTTAATCCCAGATTTTGCTATCGGATGCAGACGACTCACGCCCGGACCCGGGTACCTCGAGGCTCTCTGCCAGGATAACGTAGTTTTTTCCCACTTCGTTGGTTATCGCATTCACTTGAACCACCCTACAGGTCGATTTCATCCCAACCGAGATCAAACAGATAACACCCACCGGCATCGAGACGGTTGACGGGAAGTTCAACGAACTCGATGTTATCGTCTGCGCAACAGGTGCGTTTCCTCGGGCGATCGTTCGTGCAAGCCTTAATCCATACCAGGATTCGACACGTCCTACCAACTGGGCTTTCCCGTCATCGGCCGCGGAGGCGTCAAGCTTTCCGATAAATATAAACCCCACCCCAAACTATACCTCTCCATCGCCTTAGATGGCTTCCCGAATTGGTTCCAGGTAGGAACTCTTTGAATCATCAAGACCGCTCTTAATCGTAATTCAGTCGTTGGGCCCCAACTCCGCAGTTGGCTCGGGGTCGCTCCTCATTTTGATTGAGCGCGTAAGTTGAATGCGTGTTGAACATGAATGCATTCATTTACGAGGGCATGATGCAGCAAGTGGACTATGCCGTCCAAGCTACACTGAAATTGCAGCGGGAGCATTTGAAGAGCATGGAGGTCAAGCCGGAGGCGGTCGAGGACTGGGATGTTTATCTCGAACATCACTTCTCCAAGGTGAAGCCGTTCAATTTTTTCAACAACATTCGCACCAACCCCATCGGATTCCAGACGGTATTCAGCGAGCGCTGCCGTTCGTGGTACAAGCAAGGAAAAGAGGAAGGTCGCGTGGTCGCGCTCTGGCCTGGCTCGTGTCTCCACGCCGCGCGCGCCCTAGAGCACCCACGTTGGGAAGACTACAACTACGAGCCCCTCAACGGACACACCAATCGATTCTTCTGGGCCGGCAACGGCACGACCGTCGCAGAGGAGACGCCGGGCGCCGACAGTGAGTTCTCGGCATCTCAGCATCGCTGCATTGATTGACGATGATTTTCAGGGGCGTGGTATCTAAGCGAGGTTGATTATCCTCCTGGTCAGTTTCTTGGTGCATGCAGTAATTCCACGCACTAACTAACAGCGACACCCGCCCCAGTGCCGCTGCATTAATTGTTAAGTACAACGGGTATTATGCTCCTTCGAGACCCATACACATACATACACCCCCATGCTCTTCATCCTTGTAAGTTTGTAAGTTATGATCATCTATCAACAACCATTTGTTGAAAAGAAAAATCCAAAATATGCAATATGCCAATGCAAGCGAATCCAGTCTAAATCATACCCTCGCGCTGCGGGACAGCGACAGGCGGTGGGCGACTCAGGGTGCTCCCGGGCCGATTCGTGCTCCGCGGCGGCGGCGGTACGGGTCCGCCGGGTCCAGGGCTGGGAGCGCCTCGCGGCACCCGCGGCGGCCGTTCGCGCGCCCCACCAGGCGTACGCGGGGTAGGGAGCCCCGCGCTCGGCGGCGGCGCACCGAACCCAGCGCTGGGCGGCGGGGGCGGCATACCAAACCCGGCGCTGGGCGGCGGCGACCGGTTGCGGCGCGGTGTGGGCGACGAGAGCATTGGAAGGCCGGGCACGATCGTGAGGGGCGCGGTGTTGGGGGGCGCGCCGCGGAAGCCGCTGCGCGCGCTCATGGCGCTCATCGGCGGCGGGTTGTCGCGGCTGCCGTCGCGGTCGCGGTCGCGCGCGACGGAGTTGGGCGGGAAGGCGGAGGGAATGTACGACGAGGCGGCGGAGGATGTGCCAGTGTTGGGAGGCGGGGTGGAGATGTTGCTCGAGGTGAGGTTGAGTGATGCGGGCGTGTGCCGCGGGGGTTTGGCGACCTGGTGACCGCGTAGGGTGAAGGTCGGTGCCGTCTTGACGCTATCTTTCGGGTGCTCCGAGAGGACGTCGCTGAACAGGAAGCGGAAGTCGAGGCCGTATTCTTGGAGCAACTATAGTCGAGAATGAGGGATGAAAACGAAAGTTGGGGACGACAGAGGCTACCTTTTTGCTCTGCGAATACGTGATCTTCAACGCCTCGTCCACCATCTTGGGATCCGCATCGGAGCTGTAAACCTGCCGTCTAAACAGCTCCCCATAATCTTCAATCTGCTTCTTCGCCCAGTCGATAAACGCTGACCACCAACAATCAATCTCCGCTTTATAAGAGGAAGCGTGGCAACATACCACTAGCAACCTCATTCTCCTTGAAGCTGGCCAAGAACCAATCCGCCGTGTGCTTGATCCCGGTGAAATAAACGACCGCCAAATCCCCGACATACGCGCCGATGTGCCCCTCGAACCGGATGCGCCGAACGTGGTTACGCATTACTTGGCTCCGCATGTTGAGGAACGCCGTACGCGCGGCGGGACCGGCGTTGAGACGCAGCAGAAGCGTGATGAGGGAAATGACCGTGCTCTTGCGGTTAGTGGGCTGCGACAACGACGCGAGCAAAGCCGCCGTCAGTTGGGCCGTCAGTGGCGGGAGCTTTCCTGCCAGCGGAGGTGTAGTGGATAGTTTGCCTTTGCCAGTCTCTACGAGCCCCGTCGCCTTCTCCCACTCGCGCAACGCGATCGCGACGGTGAGTTCGTCCGCCCACTCGCCCACCCACCGTGCGTCGCGCTCGGCTTTCTCTTTCGCGTCCGAGCCTGCAGCACCATCCGGATCTACCTTGCTCGCCAGATCCGCCATCCAGTCGGGCATGGGCGGCACGCGATCAGAACCACCGCCGAACTGTGCTGGATTAGACATCTTGTTTCAAGAAAATAAGAAATAAGACGAACATCAGCACCACCGCCATTCCACATGCTTTTCCGCCGCTCGTGCTCACCCTCCCGCTCCTTGCGCTTCTTGGCTGAGAGTTCCTCCGCGACGTGTCGGAATTGGGACAAAAGCGACTTCTTGTCCGCCGGCGTCTCGGTGCGGTACACATGCGTCTCCTTACCCTGCCGAATCTTGAACACATTCGTCATGCCTATATACGCGTGTCAGACGCGTTTTCCCAAGATTCTTGGCGGGAAGACCCACTCGGTGAATCCTTCGTGTCAAGCACGAGCATCTCATTCAGCGGCCAACACCGCTCCGCAACGAGCTTCCCTTCGTTGGCACCACTGCCACCATCCCGGCTCGATCCACCACCTCCGCCAGCGCGTCTCCGCCTCCGTGCAACCAGCACCGCGTCGTCCAGCACGACGAACTTGACCTTCCCTGTGGGCTTGTACGTCGCCGCATTCAGCGCAATCACGCCTTCGACCTCGCCCACGACGTGCCGCCCGGGCGTCGTCGGCGCGAACTTTGCCGATCCCTCGATCTGCGCGTGCAGGGTCTGCATCTGGTTAAAGTACATTATGCGGAGGTCGGCAACGGAGGAGCGGCGGTAGGAGGAGAGGCCCGAGGTCGAGGTCGAGGCGGGGTCGGGGATGTGCAGGAGGGAGGGCATGGATTTGTATTCCGAGAGCGACTCTTTGAGCTCCATCATCTCGTTCTCGAGGGTGGTGATTTCTTTGGAGATCATTACGAATTCGGCGTAGCTGTGGGGGGTTAGAGGTGCGCCACGCGGGTGGAAGGCGCGTACTTTTTGAAGACATTGCGCCGCAAGTCCGAGTCGGTGTCGTCCTTTGCGTTCCGCAGCGATGATTGCAGCGTCTTGAGCTCCGACTCTGTCGAATTCGCCAACTTTACTTTCAGATCTGAACGGCACCGTCAACTCAGACTTGAAATAATCCGTCTGCACACGCACACGCATCAGGGTCAAAGTCGTCCTTGTCTAGGAACTTCTTGTCCTCGATATCGCGGTCCCTCCGGCCAGCATCTCGGTCCATGACGACCTCATCCTGCTCCTTGCCCGCCGTCTGACTTGGTAAACCCGGCATTGCGGGGATTGGGGGCACATTAAGCTCGGTGGGGGCTGAAATATCGGCATAGCGCATGGACATGCGTTTCTTGATCTTGTCATCGACGCGAGACTTGCCAGTGTCGCGGCGGGCGGCGGGCGCGCTGCCATTTGGCTTTGCGAGGCGGGCTTGAGGGCGCTGGGACTTGCCCGGGGCCTCTGACCGTCGTGTCCGTAGCGACTGCATGAGGGTGTTTGTTCCAGAGGTTGCAGCCAATCACCGTCGCAGTCCACATATGGTGCACCACCATGGCCGCGGTATCTCAGCTACCCCTTTCAAGGATGCGCGAGAACCAAGGTGCCAGCAGACAGGGCCTGGAAGGACGGAGAAGATGCAAAGCGACAATTCGTGCCAAGGCTACTCACGGGCTCACGCGGACTCGAGACGAATGCACCTACAGTCTCCAGTGGAAAGATGAGAGTTTCGGCAAGTGTACTGGCAGGCAGAACGAAGCAAGACTTTGTGTCGTCGCCGTAGCTGAACCCTTTGGCAACCATACCCTTGCTCTTTTCTTAGTAAGTCTCAGCAGATTCACGAAAAGTCCGGTAGTGTCCGCCCACCGCGCACCCACACCATCCCCAGAAGGCACCCTGTCCGCAGGATCAGACGCGGCAGATGTACAGTCAAAAGCTGCGAGCGTCAGCATGAACGCAGGTGTCGCTGAATCCATCTTGATTCTTGACTTTCAAGCTCAAGCTTCAAGCAAGTCAATGAGGCTTGGGCATCGTCACCACGAATGGACCCGATAAATCCGTTCGATCTTCTCAATAACGTCGGATGGAGCATTGCGGCGACGCAGGATGGGAATGTAGCTTAACAAGTGTACAGTACCAGTAGGAATTTATAACATGCCGTTGCGGAAGAATCAGGCCGTCACAACAGCCTTCAAATCGGCTTTCACCTAGACCGCCATGTACGCAGAGTCGCGCCGTTCCTCGTCTCGTCCTCCACCCCAGCCCCAGTACCAGCCAAACTACGAGCAGGAGTACGAGGCAGACGAGCCATACTCGGAGCCAGAGGAGCCAGACGACTTTTACAACGGAAATGCTGCACCGTCAGCGTACAGCGTGGATGCATACGCACAGGGCTCCCATTCAGTCGCAACCCAGTCTGTCCGCGCACCCTCACCGCCCCCAGGACCCCTCCTCGACCACTCCCATCTGCGGCCAGGCAACCAGGCCTCGCTGCTCTCCCACGAGCGCACCCTCGAACTCTACCGCGCAAATGCAAAGAAAACGCAGGACCCAGACCTCCAGTTCGAGTTCGCCGTCTTCATGATCGACGCCTCAAAGTCCTTCCCCATCCCCGTCGAGACCCCCGCCAATGTCATCGAGGTCGAGCGCGCAACGGAGAAGCGCGACGAGCTCATCCGCGAAGCCACATCCCTCCTCAAGCGTCTCGCAGACCGCGGCCACCCAGCCTCCCAGTACTTCCTCGCAGACTGCTATGCCAATGGCATCGGCACAGTAAAGTCCAAGCAGGACTTTGACCGTGCATACCCGCTCTTCGTCCTCGCAGCCAAGCACGGCCACCCCGACGCAGCCTACCGCTCCGGCACCTGCTGCGAGAACGGCTGGGGGTGTCGCCGCGAGTCCGCCAAAGCCCTCCAGTTCTTCCGCAAGGCCGCCGCCGCACTGCACCCCGGCGCCATGTACCGCTTGGGCATCGCAGAGCTCAACGGCGAGCTTGGCCTGAGCAAGAGCCCCAAGGAGGGCGTCAAGTGGCTCAAGCGGAGTGCCGAGCACGCAACAGCAGAGTTTCCTCATGCCCTGCATGAGCTGGCCCTGCTGCACGAGCGCGGCATCGACAACGTGCTGTTCGTCGACTACGAGTACTCCACCGAGCTGCTCGCGCAGGCCGCCGAGCTCGGCTATGCCCCAAGCGCATACCGTCTGGGCGAGTGTTACGAGTACGGCAAGATGGGGTGCCCGCAGGACCCCGCGCTCTCCATCCACTACTACGTGCGTTCCTCCCCCGATTATCCTAATTTGAACCTAACTACCCCTAGAACATCGCCGCACAACAAAACCACCGCGACGCCTGCTTCGCCCTCACCGCATGGTACCTCGTCGGCTCACCCGGCGTTCTCCCCCAATCCGACACCGAGGCCTTCCTCTGGGCGCAAAAAGCCGCCGACGCAGGGCTCGCAAAGGCCATGTACGCTGTCGGCTACTTCCTCGAGGTCGGCATCGGCACGCAGGCGAATGCGCGCGAGTCGCTCGCATACTACAAACGCGCGGCGGACCTCGGGGACAAGCGCGCAGCACAACGGCTACGAGGCGCGCCGAACCAGCCGCTGCACACACCGGGCGGGCCGGGGGCGGTGCTGCATCGCGGGCCGGGAGAGGATACGGGTGCGGGCGGTGGCGGGGGCGGCAAGGGCAAGGACGGCAAGGACTGTATCATAATGTAATTTTTCTCTTGGGACGTTCCGTTCCATTGTACTTAATGGACAAGTAGAGCGCACTATCTTACAGCTGCTATTAACACTGGGTTCAACGTTCGAGTAGAGAGAGTCCGAATCTTTACCTCCCCCACGAGTCGTGCCCGTCCTACCGGATTCAAAGATAATCATAACCATCAAAACCATCATAGTCAGTACCCCTCTAGAGTCGTACCCGCCGTACCCCATGCCCATCTCGTCGTCCGAGTCGTCAAACTCAGTCATATGGATACATGAACGGGTGAACGGGGCGGCTCGGCGCGGGCTTGGGCAACGGACGGGCACGGCGGCATCATGACCCGCACCTTCGGCGACGGGAAATGCTCCTTACTGTAAACCTCGGGGGCCTCGAGCGCGCGATAGTAGTCCTCGTTTAGTTTTGGAGTTCCGAGGACGCTGTGCTTCGTCGAAAGGTGCTGCTTCATGGCGTCAAGCGAGATGGGCGCCTTCTCTCCCGGCTGGTCGATGCAATGCGCGCAGGACCACGCGAGCTCGGGGATTTGGGCGGGGAGCATACCGGGGTGCGGTGGTGCGTCGCCCGCGATCTCCGCGTCTGCCGACTTGTCCGCGCCAGCCGGTTTGCTCTCCGCCTTTGCGTCCTTCATGGCTACATCATCCTGCGCAATACCAGCCGAGTCCGAATCCGTATACGAGAGGTCATCGTCGTCGTCCTCCGGCTCATTCTTCGCAATCGCCACCGCTTCCAGAAGGCGCGCCGCCGCCGCCTCAGCCTCGGTGAGCATATGCCAAGCGGTCGGTGCATGCGAGTGCTCCGCGGCGTGGTGACGCACGGCGTTGCGCCAGCTGTACGCGCGCGCCGTGGCGGGCTCCGGCTCGTCCTCCTTCGCCTTCTGCTTGCCCGCCGCCTTCGACGTGGACGCAGCCGCAGCGGAGGTCCCCTCACCCTTGCCCTCACCCGGCTCATCCCGCTGCGCGCACACATGACACGCAAGCCGCGCAGTCCGCCGCGTCCATCTGCTCCACCGTCGTCGTCTTGGGGTCCATCCCGCACGCAACCACAATCTTCTCCACCTTCTCCGACAGCGTTTTGTCCAGCCCCAGCGGACCCGGACGCCACGCGACCTGACGCATGCTAGGGCCCTGCATGAACAAAATAGAATCGATTTGGTGTTGATGCGTCATGCAGCGGTGCAGGATCGCTCTGGGCCAGAACATCGGCCGACAGCTCTTCTGGGCCGAGAAGTTGTTGAGGTACAGGTACGAGAAATCCAAGTCGTCTTCGTTGCAGTGGTTACATCTGAACGCGGTCGTCGCGAGCGTGAGCTCAGTCTTGATGGCGTCGTCGTCGAGTTTGGTGTCCTTGTGGTAGAGCTTGTATTGCTTGATAGCCGACTCCATGAGCTCCTCGCGCCAGGTCGCGATCATGGCAGGAAACTCGGGCAGCAACGCTTCGAACGTCTGTTCGTCGACCTCCACCGCCGAGGGCCGCGTCGAGGATGTCTTTGATCTTCGGAAAGTCGGTAAAGTCGAGCGGGCCCGGCATGATTTCTGTCCACGGCAGCTGGGAGCGCTTGAAGGTACGGAGTACCTTGGCCGCGGTCGCTTTGCGCTCGGCGATGATGGCGAGATGTTCGCGGGCGAGGCGCTTGGCCTTCATGTGCTCCATGTACTGGACCATTTCGGACTGCATCGTATTCCATGCTGGGGGTAAAACCTCAGGAGTATTCGCAGGACGAAGGGATCATTACTCACTGCGCTCGGTCAGCGGGTGTGGCTGTCGGACGGTCTTGTGCCCCCTAAGCGAATCAGAAGGCAGCATGCTGTCGATTTCAGGGCCCCATCCCAGAACGGTCAGCTTGGCGGCCACCCTGCGTAAAGTGGATGAGAGAAATGGAGATGAATGACGGAGAAACGCGCACGCAAGATATCTTTCTTCCTTCAGGTCAGCCAACTCGGTGCTACGACTCTCCGCGACACTCTCCGACCATACTTCGCAAAGCTTTGCGTGCTGAATAGATCGTTCAATCGGGAAATGATAACGACATTGTGACTAGCTGTTTTACCTCTTTGAGAGCCTGGACGCGCTCTTTGCGTTCTTCAACGAATCTCTTTTGTTCTTCGGCATCCTGAATAGCATTGTATGCCGCCTTGACGTTTTCGAGTGCTTTGGTAAAATATACGGTTTTGAAGGGCCCTGCAGCCAAATTAGATCGGTCGTCGTCTCTCAACGAGATGCACAAACTGGTCACGTCCGGACGCATAGGGATCAGGTCCCGAAAGTTCACCCCATCTTTCTCTCGGTCAAGACCATTGAATCGGGTTGTAATACTGCGTTCTATCAGTACGACGCTTTGGGCGAAGGTCGGGATACTGACCTAGTCTTGGTGCATTTGCCACAAATCCTGACGTACAACCCCCAATCTACTTTCCTCGCGATTTTCTGGCAGACCTACGCGCAGCATGAGACCACAAAAAAGCAAGTTCAAACAGAGGCTCACCTGGCATGTCGGGTCGAAGGCTAAGCTGATCCAGGAGGGCTCGTTCATGCCCGGGGGACAGGGCGGAAGGCCAGGGACTTGGCTGAGACTGGCGCGCCAAACGGTAATGGAGGACCTGTGCATCAGGAGATTGCGGAATTCTTTCGAGGTTCGAGACAAGCGTAGCAAGTCGAGAGGCTGCAGGTTTCCGAAAATCTGGTCCAAAGCGTTAGAACTCTTGAAATGCGTGTATGAGGACACGGACTTCAAATACTACATCGAGCGAAATGGAGAGGAGACCTGCGAGGCAGCCCTTCTTCTTTGTAACTCTGGCTCGTTTCGGAGCGGAACCCCCTTCAGTGGCTTCGGGCTCGGATTTTCTTTTCTTGGGTGCCGTGGTGCGGGTGCTGCGGGCACGCGTCGTGCGCCCCGTGCTGGATTCAGCTTCCATCGAGCGAGAGGTTAAGCGTAGGTTGGTTGTGGTGGGGAGAAGAGAAGAAGGATGCGTGGTTACGTGATACGCTATAAACAAAGAACGCGACGCGATCATGTGATTGAAACCGAAAGCGCGTCTGACGGCAGTGCGAAAGAACCTAAGTCACAAGTGTTTTTCTCTTCGCTCTACTTTAGTACTTGCCAAGCCGGCTCTCGCGTCAGACTATTCTCGATATTCGGCAAAAGGTGACGACGCTTCCTCGGCACGAATTCGATCTGATGTCGTGGTTTGCCAGCACTGGCAGCGACTGGCTGAAATAATGACTGTGAATATTATCTTCGCGGTTGCAGACCCTATCTTGGTTCTTGAAGTACCCTGGAGGTCTACGATCTCACCAGAGGCTCGCCCAGTATATTTTTCACAAATGAGCCAAGATCCATGCATCAGTGAGAGTTGATCGCCGATCCATGTTGATCAACTCACAGCCACCCCGCCGGCTCACTCCTTATATTAGACACCCACCCGTAAACCTCGGCAACTTGCTCCCACTTCCCTCCACCTCTAGCAATGCATATTATACTCAGTGGCCCAACTGGGCACGTCGGTACAGGAGTTCTGCGCTACTGTCTTGCCTCTCCGGAGGTTACTCGTCTTTCCATCCTCTCGCGCAGAGATTTCCCGCTCCCCACTGGCGAAGGGATAGGATCCCAAGAAAGCAGAGATCATCGTGCACAAGGACTTCACAGAGTATCCCTCCAGTCTCGTGGAAAAACTGAAAGGTGCACACGGCTGCATATGGGCGCAGGGCATCAGTCAGTCGCAAGTTGCGAAAGAGTGAGTCGACAATGTCCCTTCGTGAACAATGCTTACGTTTAAGCGTCGCAGTGAATACATTCGTATCACGTACGACTACCCTCTAGCCGCTGCAAAAGCGTTCAGTACTCTGTCTGAAACAGATAAATTCAATTTCGTGTATGTCTCGGGCGAAGGGTGTGTTTACCTTCTTTTTTACGTGCCTCTCATGTTGCTGATTTTGAATCTCCAACAGGGCTGATCCCACGGAAAAGACCTGGACATTATTTGGCAAGATCAAAGGTCGCGCCGAAGTCGCCCTTCGAGCACTCCCTTCCACTCCAGCCTATAACGCGCTTCGTATCTTCAATGTCCGTCCTGGAGGCGTTATGGCATCACCAGGAGACGAACGTCCAGGGATGGGTCTTCCCCTACGTTTCGGCTTGACCACAGCAGGATCCCTGTTGCGCGTCTTTGCACCTTCCATGATATCTCCCACAAAAGCTCTGTCGAAGGTGCTCGTGGATCTAGCCATAGGAGATGGCAGTCCTCTCCCGGCTGGCACTGGAATCGAAGACGATGGCCATCTAGTCAGATGTGTGGGTGTCCGGAGGCTTGGGGACGCTGGCCGTTGGGATTGAGTGTATTTTTTTGTACGGCACGTTATGCCCAGAATTATCCTTCAATATGATAAGCGCAACTTGGAACTTCGGCTGGGGAGTCAAATTATTGGCTTGAGTGTCGAAAAGATGAGCCCGGCTCCGAGTGAAGCCCACGACTTTTATCATTTACTATGGGTCCCGACTCAGACTGTCGTTTTGCGGAAACTGAGCAAGCGTACCTGACGTAGGGGCTTCACAGTCACTTGATCCGCCGGAACACCCGTAGGCGTACCCCGGCACAGTCTCTCCGCGAAGACCATCGTAACACCGTACACGACACCAATTCCTCCTACCAACGGTGGCAGGATTGACGAGAACAGAGGCTCGGCCACGTCGCTGGAATTGGAAAAATTACACGTCTAATTTACACTGGGGAACGAAAAACAGGCCTCAGTCGAGGTTTACACTGCATGGCAATGTCGAAACCCTGGGGTAGAGGCTGGTATCCGCAATGCGGCGATGAAACGTCTTCGAAATAATCACGACCTAGTTCGGGCGACGACCGGTGTATCAACACAGCTCGGAGAGACTTGTTTAGGCGTGCAAGCAGTAAGAGGTCGATGTCGTGGACTTGGAGATGCGAGAAGATCTGTGTCGCGAGAGTTAAACGGCGTGTTAACAGGCGCGTCAACCCGCCTCAGATGGGGGCAGAGTTAAAAGTCGCGCAAGACTTTTGGCCTGTTTCGGGGGACGCCGTCCTAGGCGATTCTTCTGTTTTGCGATATTCTTGCCCAAAGGGGGTTTCTGGTTAAGACGAAGTCACAGCGTGACGTGACACTCTGAATAACATGTCCACCAACGACCTCATCGAGAGCCTCCGGGCGACGTTGGACTCGAATCCAAACACCAGAATCGGCGCAGAACTCAAGCTTGTAGAGTACCTTGCACTTCCAGGCGCGTCAATTTATCATTTTGCTCTTTTTCGATCCTCATCGCCCTCACCATCTTCGTCGCGTCCAACAGACGCGGGATTGGCTCTTTCCTCGCTAGCTATCGCACAAGATGCAGAAATGTCTCTCCGTCAGATGAGTCGTCGCGTTTCCTCCCATTTGACGCGTCTTGATGACTCTCTTGGACCAGCACTCGGCGAGCATCATGCTCCGCAAATACGTGACGGAACGCTGGTCTCCGTACTTCCAAACCTTTAAAGGATCTGCACCATCGGTTGAGGTACCATCCCCCTTTCGACGCGTTCTCCTCCCTCAAGTCGCGATTTTAGGTGAAAACTCAAATCCGGCTCGCTGTGTTCCATGGGCTTTCAGACCCTGACCGCAAGATTCGCACTCTCTGCGTGCGTCGCCACCGGATATATCATCGCGTATTTTCCTCACTCCCACCTTAGGCACACACCCTTTCCTCGATCGCCAACAGCGACTGGCCCGACGAGTACCCGGATCTTTTATCCTCGCTAATCGGTCTCCTCTCCTCGGGGTCTTCGGATTCTGTGCACGGAGCCATGCAAGTTTTCACCGAGTTTATCAAGTCAGATTTGACCGAGGACCAAATCCTCCCCGTGCTCCGCGATCTCCTGCCCGTCCTGCTGTCTATCTTGGGAGCGCCAGAGGTGCGCTCTAGACTGAGTTGTCCACCATATTCCTAATCGGTTATAGGTTCATGGGCCTCTGACGCGTGCCAGGACCGTCTCTGTCTTCAGGCAGTGTGTCATTGCCTTATATATGGTCAAGGGACAACACCCACAAGCCGTGAAAGAGGCTATTGCCACGATACTCCCCATTTGGCTGGAGGCATTCAAAGTCCTTCTGAGCACAGACCCCCAAACGGACCTTACGGGAGCTCAAGATTGGGATGCTCTGTCTGTCCGAATTCAAGTTTTCAAGGTACGGTGTTTTTGCGTCCGATTCTTCCTTTCCTCACCTCCGCAGACTTTGGACACGATCCACACCTCGTTCCCCCGTGCATTAACGCCGTACCTCAATGCATACCTCTCGATATCGCTCAACCACCTCCATTCCCTTTACGGAACCTTCTCTCAGTACTACCTTTCTTCGAATGAATCCGCCCCTCGTTCTTCTGAGAACGAGTCCATCGAGCTGCCCCAGCTCATATGCCCGATCTTCGACTTCACGGCCGCCGTTACCCGTGGCGGTAAATCGAAAGGATGGTTTGAGAATCAAAATCTTTCGGCGCTCATTGCATCTGTATTCAACTTTCTACAAATGACCAACGAGGACGCAAGTCTTTCAATAGTCAATATTTTACTCGCGGCTTACGCATTATTCTAGGAGGAGACGTGGGCTGCGAATCCCAACGCTTTCGTCGCGCAAGAGGAAGACGAGACACAGCCTTACAGTGTTCGAGTCGCTGGCTTCGATCTCCTTGCTGTCTGTGTTTTCATCTTGAGCTAGACTGTAGCTGAGTCCGTCACAGTGCCTAATTGATCAGACACGGTCTGACACGGCCACTGCGTTCCAATTCACCATCCAAGAGACCATCAACTCATCTCAACAGGCCAGGGATGGTGGCAGACGTGATTGGTGTGTTCAAGCCGCCTGGTGGTACTTTTAAAAAATATCTTATATCTCATGCAGGTGGAGACCTTTGGAGGCTGGTCTTGCTGCGATTGGATCGCAAGCAGAAGCCATCCAAGACTGCGTGGAAGACGAGCAAGACGCGGGCCGCGCTAAACCCATAGACATCGAGTTCCTACTCAGCAATGTCATACCCTCAATCCTCAGTCTTTCAGGTCGAACCTCCATCCTGTTCTTGTCTCTCCACATTCTTACTTTGCCCTGCACAGAATTCCCTTTCCTGCAGGGTCGAGGATTCGTCTTTGCCAGTCAATACGCCAAGTTATTGCCGGTGCAACTGGCGGGGCAATACATAGACGCTGCGGTCCAAGTCATCGAAGCCGCCGATGCTAGCGTTCCCGTGAAAATCTCGGCTGTTAGGGCCATTCACAAGTTCGCTATTTACTCTCTTAGCAACCTCGCTTGTCTCAATTTCACGCATAGTTTCTTCCAAGGCGGAGATGCCTCGACCCTTTCGCCTTTTGCTCCTCGGATAGCCAAGGACCTAGGCCCTTTCCTACTGCTCACTTCCGATGATACTCTCTCCCTCGTCCTCGAAACACTCTCCGTGGTCGTGCAGGTCGACAAGGGCAGCTGGCTCACCCCCGAATTGGCCGACTCGTTGGTCAGGGCCATTCTGGAGGTGTGGACCAAAAACAACAAGGGTAGGCTGTCTGTCAACGCCCACGGCTCCGTCTGATTCGTCTGCATTAGACCCGATATTCTTGTCGAACGTCGACAACATCCTGACCTCGTTGACGTCTTCCACCGCAGCCGGCATCTACGAGACAGTCGTCAAGCATGCGTTGCCCAACTTATGCCAGGCCATGGCGGCGGCGCCTCTCGACGAGTCGTGGATTACTGCCTCGGCCATAGACCTCGTCAGCAGCCTCGTGAACGGTGCATCAGACGGCGCCCTTGGAGATGGCTTCTTTGCCGTTCTTGCACCAAGCCTCTTCAAGGCTCTCAACGAGGCTGAAGACCGGGATGTACACCAAGTAAGTTTCATCCCACTACCGAAAATAACAGCGCTATAACGTTTCAAAGAATGGGATCTCCTGCCTCACCCTCATTATCCGCAAAGACTGCGGTCAACTCCTCTCATGGTCCGACTCCGGTCGAACTGGCCTCGATTGTGTCCTTGCCCTCATCGCTAAATCGCTCGAGAACCAGGATGAATCGGGCGGGCTGGTTATTGGGGATCTGATCATTCACTTACTTCGCAGAGCCGGCGAATCAGTCCTCCCTGTACTACCCCAGCTTTTGCAAGCTATGATTGGTCGGATGACGACGGCGAAAACCGCTACCTTCCTCCAAGTAATTGTCCACTTTTATGTAACGCGAGTCTAGAATAACCGTTCAACAGAGCCTCGTCATCCCTTTCGCGTTCCTCATCAACAACCAACGAGACACCGTGCTTGATCTCCTGGAGTCCATGAACGTTCAAGGCCGCACCGGACTCGACATCCTCATTCAAACTTGGTGCGAAAACGCCGAGACCTTCAGGGCTTCTGGCCTGCTCGTATCAGCACCATGGCACTCTGCCAGCTATTCGTCTCGGAGCGACCAAGCCTGCAGAACCTCATGGTCAAAGGGGATATTATCGTCAAGCCCGAAACCCAGAATGGTGAGATCCCCGGTATGTTTCACGGATGGCATTGGACGCCTTCTAATACTCTAATTCCCATGCAGTTATCATGACACGGTCCCGCTACGAAGCTCAGTACGTCACGTCAAATCAAGTGTCGATATATTGTCGTGCCGATCATTCTTGCTCCCTAGGCCCACATGAATTCAGCTCTATTCCATTCCCAGTCAAAGCTCTCAAACTGTTGTTGCATGACGTGCAGTCCGGTGGCGAGTCAGCGACAATCGCCGCCCAGGGCGATTCGTACGAAGTTGACTCGGATGACGGGGTAAGCCGCGATGTTCATTCATTCATGACGGTCCGTCTCACCTCATTTTAGGACGAGGAGTGGGCCGAGGAAGAGAAACTAAACCCCAACGACGAATTCGAGTTCCTGTCCGAGCTCATTGGTCCGAAGGGAATGGCGTTTGACAACGACGACGTGCTTGAGGAAGGGGATGACGAAGATCTGCAGAAGGATCCGGTCTCAACGATGGACATGCAGGTTCGTAGCCTGGTCTGCGTTGGGATTTTATTGACCTTACTTCGCACTAGGAACACCTGTTATCGTTCTTCCGGGAATGCGCCGCCCGCAATACGGGAAGCTTCTCCGCCGTCGTCGATCAGATGAACGTGGAGGAGATGCTGGTTGTTCGCAGGGTTGTGGGCGCCCAGGCGTCGTGAGGCACCGCGGTATACTTATTTTAAAAGCTCGGATCGTTCTGCTGTCTGTTTTCATCTAGACCTATGGCTCATGTATTACATTGTTTATCGCTCTGGCACACGCAAGAAGGCTACTTAACACCGTATGGGGCTATCGCACTGTAAAATCGCGGTAGTTGATGGCGCATCAGTAGCCCCTATATCAAAAGACCTTCGATGCCCACCCTCCCAGTGCACTTTCGACCACGGCCCTGGGGGACGCTGGGTACTGAATGGTTACCATATGGGCTCGATAGTCGCCCATTCCACCCGGATTTCGAGCCTGTTCCTTCCGACGCAACGGAGCGTCGAGAATTTCAGTGTTCAGCGACTTTGGAATCATACTTGGTCGAATTCTACCACGAAATCCGACCTAAACTCCAACTGCCATCGCTCGAGGGCTCCCCGGATCTTTGTGCCTTGTTCGCCTCTCACAAATCTACCGACCAGGGCGGGATGATCCAGAACCTATGGGCGTTCAGAGTGCGGGTAATGGATACAATGCTTGCGTGGTTCGGTACTTTGCCTGCAGATACAACCGCCCAAGTGGTGCTTGGAACTCGCGGCACTGACCAAGATATGCTTGCCATGCGACTCTCGGTGGCAGCAATGCTGTCGATGCGCGACGAGCTGATTGAACTCAAGGTGTGGGTAAGCATATTCACAGAACTGAATGACTATTTTCGCAAGTTTAATTTGCCTCTAACCTCCTGTTGGTGCTAAGTTTGAAATTACAGATCGTTGGGCGGCCTATGTGAAGGATTTGGAGGAGCGGCACTCAAAGTCGCATTTTTGCACTTATCGAAGGTCTCCCACTCTCCCAGTGCACTTTCGACCACGACCATTTTGGCCGACACTTGGTACGGAATGGTTACCATATGGGCTCGACAGTCGTCCCTTCCACATGGACTTTGAGCGTGTGCCTGCCGAAGCAACGGAGCGTCGAGAATTTCAGTGTTCTGCGACTTTGGAGTCATACCTGGTCGAATTCCACCACGATATCCGACCTAAACTCCAACTGCCATCGCTCGAGGGCTCCCCAGACCTTTGTGCCTTGCTCGCCTCTCACCAATCTGACGCCCAGGACGTGATGATCCGAAACATATACTCGTTCAAAATACGGCTAATGCACGCAATGCTTGCGTGGCTGGGTACCATGCCTGCAGATGCAATCGCGCAAGTGCAGCTTGGGAGTGGACTTGGCCGCTCGGACGAAGAAACGCTTGCCATGCGACTCACGCGGTCAACCATGCTGTCGATGCGCGACGAGCTCATTGAACTCAAGGTGTGGGCGAGCATATTCACAGAAATAGATAACTACTTTCGCAAGTGTCATTTGTTTCTAACCTCCTGTCGATGTTAAGTTTGAAATCACAGATCGTTGGGCGGCATATGTCAAAGATTTGGAGGAGCGACACTCGAAGCCGCATGTCTGCACTTTGCTGCTGAAACTAAGTAAGCACCATTGCTTTGCATTATCGCTTACTCAGGTGATTTTCAAGCTGGAATCGAGTTGCGAATTTACTCTCCCAAGCCTGAGATGTACAACGATGCCGCCTCCCCGCCGAATATCTCTCGAGTGAGTTTCGTCGTCGCCGTAAGTTATCACTGTGACTCAGCCTCCCAACAATACAGAACTCCAAGCTCATACCAAACGCCGAGAATCGTTCTCGTCCCGCCGGGTTGATGCGGCGTCGTCCGATCCGTGGCTCCGCTGAAGACGGGTAGATTCGCAATGTGTTCTCCATGCACACCTCTTCCTTTTCAGTTTTTCCAGCTCAATAAAATAGCCACTGAAGACGAGATGACGTCGCATTTTGCGCCAATGTCTCGCTCGACTGAACGTAACAGAGGTTGAAATAAACTGAAACTGAAACTGGGGTGCGAGGCCAAGGCGGGACCAGGCCGTCCGTGGTACCCAGCCCACGGCGCACACACCGCCGGGGACCTCGCATCCCCGTTACAGGATCAGTACCCCTCCCCTGCCGTGCGCGCCGGAGGCCGCGCGCCCCGTTGTTGCACCCCTCCCCGCTACGCCGCTACGGGCAACCCACTTCGTCCACTGGTGACGCTCGCACGGGTGACCGGCGCGCCCTCTACGCCGTCGACTTCGATGTGTAAGGTAGTTAAGTCGTCGCTGAGTGTTTTCAAGGTGTCTTGCATCTTCGCGGAGTAGGACGTCGGATTAGCCCAAGCGGATAATACTCTGTCGCGTTTGACATGAGTTTGCTGTCCTAAAGATGTATTGCGCTGAGTTGCTCAAACGAACGATGCCGACGATGAAAGCTCACCACTTCTGAATCAGGTTCAACGACTAACTCGGCAACACTGGCATCGTGCACGTTGGGAGACCAAATTTTCCATTTTATTCCAGCTTGAATAATAATCGAATGAGCAACGCGGTAATACGAATAGTCAAGCTTACCCGATTTCAGGCCCAAGGTGCAAAAATGCGGCTTCGAGTGTCGCTCTTCCAAATCTTTGCCATAGGCCACCCAACGATCTGTAAAGCCAAACTCAGCATCAACAGCAGGCTAGAAGCATAAGTAACTCGCGAAAATAATCATCTATCTCTGTGAATATGCTCGCCCACACCCTGAGTTCGATCAGGTCGTCGCGCATTGAGAGCATTGTTGCCTGCGAGAGTTGCATGGCAAGTCTTTCTTCGTCGCCTTGACCGAGTGGAGGCCCGAGCACCACCTGCGCGGTTGCATCTTCAGGCAAGGCAGCCAGCCACGCAAGCATTGCGCGCGTTACCCGCCATTTGAACACCCATATGCTGTAGCGCACGGAGTAGACGTCATTAGAATTATGAGAGGCAAGCAATGCACAGAAGTCCGGGGAGCCCGCGAGCGATGGAAATGGGAACTTAGGGAGGATCTCGTGGTAGAATTCGACCAGGTATGACTCCAAAGTCGTAGAACACTGAAATTCTCGACGTTCCGTTGCTTCGGGAGGAACACGCTCGAAATCCAGGTGGAATGGGCGACTATCGAGCCCATGTGGCATCCATTCAGTACCAAGTGTCCCCCAGGGTGCTCGTGGTCGAAAGTGCACTGGGAGAGTGGGCATCGAAGGTCTTTGATATAGGGGCTACTGATGCGCCATCAAGTTGATCAACCACCGTGATTTTACTTCACCGCTGTTTGCTGTTTGGAGAGGCATGTTACAAGTTCCGATTGTTCTTTCCATCTAGTATTTGATACAATAAAAAGTATGAAAATGCGGTGCGTGTAAAACAAACCGCCTTAAAATCCCTCCTTCCCCATATCCCATTCCCTCACGGCCCCTCGTTTATTATATTCAATCTCCATAATATTCAACCCCTCCCCACTCCACCTATCATTCACCGCGCTCGACGAGATCGGACCCAGCTTATGACTGCTACCTTTGACCTTCTCCTTCGTGAGCCCGAGCCGCTCGAGCATCTTCTTCTCCTCCCTATCCTCCTTCCGGATACGAATCAACTCGAGCATGGCATCCCAGCCCTCGAATTCCGCGTTGTTGATGAGCCCCGTCGCGGGGACATGCGGGGCGGTGAGCGGCGCAACGTCCAGGCGCGGGTCATATGACTCCTCAAAGTACTTGTCCATCTTGGAAGGAAGCTGAATCTCGGGCTCGGGGCCGGGTGTAAGCGAGGGGGAGCGCGAGGGTGGACGCGTCGTTCGGGACGAGGGACGCGTTGAGCGGGATGAGGAGGCCTCGGCTGCCGCCTTGGCGCGTTTGGACGATGGCTCGGGCGAACGGCTTCGACCGCGCTTCGATCTCAGGGGCGGGGGCGGGGACGAGGGCGGAGGTGGGGGGGCCGTTGAGGGTTCCGGGGGTCTATCATCGTCCACATCTCGCGCTGCCTTCGATGGACGAGGAGGCGTCGGTGGGGGCGGTGAGGGTGAGGGCGCGCGGTCCTCGCTGGTGCGTGCGGATTTAAGCTTATGCCGCAGTTCGACCTCGCGCACGGCAGCAGCAACTTCGACGGCCTTGTCTTTCGTAGGGGATGCGTGTCTGCTGCGGCGAGAGTCCGAACGGGAGTGAGATCGGGAGCGCGACCGAGAGGCGGAACGTCGCCGTTTCCGGGGACGAGAGTCGTCCGAAGGCGTCGGGGACATTGAATCAAGGGCATGGCGGCGCTGTTTGCTGCTCGAGTCTGCTGGTCGGCCGCGACTGTCCGCGGTTTCATCGTCGGAATAAGAGTGTCGACATCGACGGAGAAGCAAAGCTCGATCAGGTGTTGGAATCAAACTCCGATTTGCGTGCTCGGCTAGGCTCGGCTGGCTCAGCGAAAAGCAGTGTCTTACTACCCTCTTTCGATGCCCACTCTGCCAGTGCACTTTCGGCCGCGACCATCCCTGGCGATAGTCGACACCGAGTATCTTCCCCATGGGCTCGACGGTCGTCCCTTCCACCTAGATTTCGAGCGTGTTCCTCCTGAAGCAACGGAACGTCGAGAATTTCAGTGTTCTGCGATTTTGGAATCATACCTGGTCGAATTCTACCACGATATCCGGCCTAAACTCCAACTGCCATCGCTCGAGGGTTCCCCTGACCTTTGTGCCTTGTTCGCCTCTCATAAATCTGACGACCAGGGCGACATGATCCGGGCCATTTATACGTTCAGAACGCGGGTAATGCACGCAATGCTTGCGTGGCTGGGTACCTTGCCTGCAGATGCAACCGCGCAAGTGCTGCTTCCGGATGTCGGAACTGGTTCCTCTGACGAAGAAATACTTGCCATGCGACTCACGACGGCAGTAATGCTATCGATACGCGACGAGCTAATTGAACTCAAAGTGTGGGCGAGCATATTCACAGAAATGAATAACTATTTTCGCAAGTTTCATTCGCCTCTAACCTCCCGTCGATGCTAAGTTTGAAATTACAGATCGTTGGGCGGCCTATGTCAAAGATTTGGAGGAACGACACTCGAAGCCGCATGTCTGTAATTGGAGGCTGAAACTAAGTAAGCACCATTGCTTTGCATAATCACGTTCCTCATGCCATTTCAAGCTGGGATAGAGTTGCGAATCTACTCTCCCAAGCCTGAGATGTACAACGATGCCACCTCCCCGCCGAATATCTCTCGAGTGAGTTTCGTCGTCGCCGTAATCTGCGACTAAGCCTCGTAACAATGCAGAACTCCAAGCTCATGCCAAGCGCTGCGAGTCGTTCTCGTACCGCCGAGTCTATGCGGCATCGCCCTACTCGTAGCTTGGAACGATCCCCTGGAAACTGGTAGATTTGCAATATATGTCTTCGATGAATATTTCTTCCCTTTTCTTCCCTGTCCGGGAGGGGGGAGGGGGTTCCCTTTTCAACTAGGTACTGAAGACGAGAAGAAGATATCGCGAGTCATGGAGCTTACACCATTTCGGCTTGAAAAATGAGTAGGGTCAAGTCGACAAGGCTAAAATCGTCCTACCCTGCTCATCTCCGCATCTTCGAAAACGTAAATACTACACCAACCTCCCGCTCGTGACGAGCAGTGCCGCCTCAGGCATCCAAGCTGACGATCAGTGCCTCTTCTCCTGCTCGACATTCACGTCACCGGAACGACGTGTGTATGATTCGCAATTCGCGCACTGCTTTTCAATCGAGCCACCCCGACACCCCGCTGTACACACTCGCTGACGCATCTCCTGCGCGGTGTCCCACTCCTCGTATGACTGCCTCCCCAACAATCCCGCCGGCGCTTTGCATGCGTAACCTCCTCCCTTCCCCCCAAATCTTTGTTTCATTAATGCTAGCCTCAACTCCCCCGCACATGCAGGATTCACAACCAGTGCATCCAAATTAGGTTTAGCACTGTTGAAGTCATTTGAAGCCATAGTCCTTTCATACTTTTGATGATTCGTGAGTCTAGAACCGCCGGGGTGAGCTTTGTTCTCTTTGCCTGCCCTGACGGATTTAAGCCCAATGACCACGAATTGGGCCTGGTCTTCCTGCGCTATGGCGGGCTAGGTTGTCTATCTTTTCTGCACATGGCCGCCAAGGGTTTGCGCCAAACGAACGCCGTGTATGCGTACGTGCCTTTTCCCTGAAAGCAACGTGTATTTTTTCAAGTCATCCCAGCCCCTCAAAATCCCTTTTCGAATGCCTCGTCCTGGAGCATCGCATCTCCACCTGCCTATACACGACGCCGCGAAGACTGTCGGTCACTTTGGCCTGCTCCATCTACCCTCTGGGCTGAGACGAAAACAAACACTGAAAGCGATGGCCGTCTCCATTGAGAGCTGTCGGGGGCGCGGAAATGCGCGAGATGTACGCAGAGTGGGGTGAAGAGCGAGCATGGAGGCGCGGTGGCTGAGAATGTCGTCAGGGAGGCCGAAGGGCGGACAAAGGTTTCGGGTCCCCATTCCTCTTTTCTTTTCTCTTTACCTCGGCCTTTACAGTAATATCCAAAACCACCGCCGAACAACCGCGAAGATGAACTTTACTTTACCAGATGCGTACAACCATCCTCCAACGGAATCCAACCCAGCTTTCCTCAATTGTACTATATTTTCTTGTCTTTTCTCTCTCCTATCGCCTGGGATGAAAATATTCGTTGTATACACCCCATGTCTATACACCCATGTCTGTTTACTTGCTTACGGCCTACATCACAGCGCCCGCTCGTGGGCTTCCTTCATCCCGGCCGGGCCCCATCCTGCCAAGCCAGAGCAACTTATTTCTCCCTTCTGCTGATATCCAATCCGAGCTGCGACATCGAGCAGACGTTCCTGCAGACGAGCTCCACCCTCCTTTCTCGCCGCCTCTGGAATTAGTATCGCCATCACGCCGTCCATCTTCTCCGAGAAAATAGGCTTGAGTGGATATGGTGTGGTCGGTAACTGAGTTGTTCTGCGTCCCGGTGAGACTGAGTGTCAGAAAGCTAGATCACGCCCCGATCGTGGGGAATCAGCACCGCGCAGATGTCGCGAGGGCACTGCAGTCGCTCTAGTAAATCTCCAATCTCCAAAAAAAACTGTGATGGCCTCTCTGCAGTGGCCTCTCTATTGCGGAATCTCGAATCGCTGATCAAGGCCGATTGTCAAAGAGGAAACAGTCTCTCAGGTGTCTCCAGTCTCTAGTCGTCTCGCACTCGTAGATCGCAACTCCCAGATAGCCGAAGTCTCAGGAAAAAGCCGAACGGGTGCGCACTCAAAAATCGCCACATTATGGGCGCGGTGGATGCCGGCGATCTCTGGATCGTGGAATTTGATCTGTCCACGTGAGCGCCACTGATGAAGAGCGGAACAGCCCTCGGCTGGGATGAAATCAATACGGCAGTGCTACCAGCCGATTTCAAGTACAATTATTGGAGCTTGCTCTCTTGTCGCTCTCGTCGAGTCTCGAAGAATTAAACCGAAAATTTAAGCAACAGTTATGTAATTTTGTAGCTGTGGAACAAAATCTGTGTCTGCATCACCTCCGCCAACAGCATCGTATCACGTTCCCGATGTTGCAAAAATAGAACCGCGAAAACTTTTCGGTCACCGCGAAAACAAACCTTGCTCAAAACTCAGAATGTGTTTATATTGGGATAATTCTATTTGGCAGCCCCCCTTCTTTAGCAGCCCCCGGAAAAGGTGGGGGGCTGCCAAATAAGTTCTGGCAGCCCCCCCCAATGTTTGTCTGATGGCGCTTGATGGCAGCGAGGGCGGGATGCGGCGGGAAGTGTTTGTTGGCCTCATAGCGGTGTAAAAGGGGCGACAAAAATTTGAGAAAAAACATTGGGGGTGAGGACAACATCTGAAATGACCGTGCAATTTTCTCTGGAAGCTAATTCGTATGCACTGTCCAGGAAATCCAATGTTTCAAGCTGTGAGTCAATCAAATAGTTACAGCTGTCCGAAAAACTGAGGAAAAAATCCGGGAAAAAATCGGTGCATGCGGCTAATGCCCGTCCTAACGAGATATACCTCTCATTGACAACCTTAAGCATTCCGCTGACTGTCCATTGACCTTCAGAACACCTCAAACGGTGTTTATCTTATCTCTATCTCGGTTAGATTAGCTCACGTGGGGGCTGCTAAATAGAACTTTTCTATTTGGCAGCCCAGGGCTGCCGGGCAGGGGGGCTGCCAAATAGAATTATCCTTTATATTGCACTAATACATGATTCACATTGTCCTCAGTCATGTCTTCTGATGAGCAGAGCTCCATCAGCCCGACGCAAAGACGAGAGCAAATTTGATGCACACTTTGATGCATCAGACTCCCTCTGTTCAATATTAACAACGGTTCACACTTCTAAATTAGCAGTCAGTATGCCTCCTTCAAACACTCATATGGATTGTCATGCAAAAGGGCTTCCATTCAGGTGCGGGCCTTCCTCAACTTGGTAAGCAACGGGGTGAGACTTTGATCATGTTTGATGCCATCATTAGGTTCGATTTCTCTTGCTCGTCTTCGCGCGTGGACTCCAAGGATGGACTGGGAAAGTGGACCTAGAAGGTGGAATTTGAAGGGAGTAAGGTGGCCAAAATCCCAGTAGAACCTTTTTCGTTGTGTTCAAATTTGACTGCCCATACATACACTTTTGTTTTTTTGCCTCTGTCACCAGAAAATCTTCCGGAGCTATCTGAGAGACATTGTGTAAGATTTGGGTTGGAGTCGGTGGGTGTTCTTTGGTACATGATTGAACTGTGAACACAGTGGATGGTGCCTCCCCAGTGGCAGAAACAAGCCAATATCTCACGGTTGAGCATGGATGATCCCATCAAATTCGATATTGTCTTGGTTGCCGTACACTCGACCACTATTCCTGTGAGGACACAAGTAGGGAGAGCTGGGACTATCTGTGGGTCAAATCTTGGGGGATTCCGAGAGTTGACCCAAAAGTTTTTTCGCGGTGACCGAAAAGTTTTTGTGGTTCTATTTTTGCAACATCGGGAACGTGATAGCATTGAGATCAAAAGACCACGTTTTTCGAATGTATATTGAACGGTGGAGTATTTTACGCCATTCACAAACGTATTGGCTTTCTATTTGAAGGTTTGCAGGTTGACGATGCGTTGAGCGAGTGGAAGATAAGTGCTTGCCTGCCTGACGGCCGAGCTCACGCCGCTGACTCAGAATTGCCTTATTTGGGGGGTAGGTCCGAGATCAAGAAGGCCACAGTAAATTCTACGAGCGAGCGCAGTATAAAGAACAAGAGGTTATCAAGACTAGCTTAAACAAGGTACTCAGAGAAAAAAGTGCACCCAATGGTGGCCGAAGGAGTAACATAACCATTTAAGCACACTAGGAGCTATCTGTCAGAAGGAGGAAAGAGAAAAAGTACGCCACATACCTCAGAAGGATAAATACAACACAAAATCCTATTTTAACTCCTCGCTTGTGGACCACCAGGAAGTGGGGTGCTTGAAGCTTCTCCAAAAAGAAAAAGCCAACTGCAACACCGCGCGCAACACCAAAGCTCACCAACTCAATAATGTTTTGAGCCTGCCGGATTCTAACATCTTCGCTTTCGCGTGCAATGTTGAATGCGTAGAATGCGATGGAGCTCGAAGCTTCCACTACCAGTAGACCGGCCAAGAGCCAGTCAAAAAAGGTCTGCGAGTCACCGTGAGTCACCCAGTTGGGAAAGGTTGTGGTTGAACTTACCCATCGTGGACCGGCAGGGACAGGAGGCGGCGGTGGGACTGGTGCAGGCGCGGCGGGCGCGGGAGCCGCGGCAGGAGGCGCGACAGGAGGCGCGACAGGAGACGCGACAGGAGCTGCGACAGGAAGTGCGACAGGAGGTGCGGCAGGAGGTGCGGCAGGAGCCGCGACAAGAGACGCTGCAGGAGGCGCGGCAGGAGGCGCGACGGGAAAAGCAGGCGCGGCGGGCACAGTGGGTGCAGGGGCCGTAGGGGGCACGGTGGGCGCAGGGGGTGTGGATGGACCCGATGAAGGCTTGGGCCCGCACCGTACACGGGCGCTGAGACGCGACAACGCAAGCCACCCGGATTTTATCACGCCATGAATGCCGCGGCAGCTGAAACAGAGTCATCCACGGAGGATGTTGCGGCAATGTTTGAGATCCTTGAGGAGGAGGAAGACGATGCCTCAGACCTTCACCTTGAAGCTGAGGATGTCGAGGACAGGACGTTTGTTGTCGAGTTTGCGATGGTTACCGAAAATGTTCCGATGACTTTGCGTCAGGCCATCAATGGCCCTGATTCCAAACATTGGATGCCCGCGGCTCAAGCCGAATTCTCCCAGCTCGAAAAACTTAACACCTGGGATATCGTCGAGGCTCCAATTGGCACAAAAGTCATCCGCAATCACTGCGTGCTTTCAATTAAGCGGGACGCCTTTAATGCAATCAGCAAATATAAAGTCAGACTCGTCGCTAACGGCCGGACTCAGGTACACGGCATCCATTACACCGATACCTATGCTCCCGTTGTGCGCCATGCGACCCTCCGAGTCTTGCTGACCATCGGTGCCGTCAACGACTGGGAAATCCACCAAGCCGACGTCAAAAACGCGTATCTCAATGCGCCTATTGACGAAACTATCTACATGGAGATCCCACAAGAATACGACAAATTCTGTTCCAAACCCCTTCCCTCCGTCGCTCCTGGACGTCGTCTCGTCTGCAAGCTCAACAAGGGCCTATATGGCACCAAGCAAGGCGGCAGGACCTGGTACCTAAAACTTCGCGAAACCTTTCTCTCGCTTGGTTACACGGTTCTCCTCGCCGATAATGCCGTATTCATTAGTCGAGACAAGTCCACGATTGTCGCTGCTGCCACCGACGACTTCACCATCCTTGGGAAGACCCTTGCGCAAGTCAGTCTTATCAAACGTCAACTTAATGATCACTTTGAGCTCGTTGATCTCGGAGAAATTCACTGGCTTCTCGGTATTCGTATCACCCGCGACCGAAAGTCCAGGACTATTTCTCTGAGCCAGACTGCCTATATTGAGCAAATAGTCGCTCAGATGGGTCTGTCCGACGCAGCTACGTGCCTGACGCCGATGGAACCCGGAGTTGACCTCAGTGTTGATTCACCCGGGGTTTCGTCACAGGTGCTCTTAGGTGATGACAAGGCTGTCTATTGCCAGGGTGTCGGGTTCCTGATGTACGCCACCATTACCCATGCCAAAATCACTTTCCACGTCTCCACCCTCTCGCAGTTCATGCACGAGCCGCGTTCTACGCACCTCAAGGCTCTTCGGCGTATGTTTCGGTATCTCAATGGTGTGCGTCATCACCGACTCGTCCTCGGCGGCTCCCATATGACGCTCCTCGGATATTCTGATGCTAACTGGTCCACAAATTTTGACCATCGCTCAATATCTGGCTACGCGTTCTATCTTGGAAATAGTCTGGTCGACTGGAGCTCCAAAAAGCAGCCCTTGGTCACACTCTCTAGCACAGAATCTGAGTATGTTGCTCTCACTCATGCTTCCAAAAATCTGCTCTGGCTTCGGAAACTCCTTGCCGAGCTGTCCGTGCCAGTTTCCCGACCCACCACTCTTTTCTGTGACAACCAAGCTGCTATTGTTTTGACCAAGGACGGAGCTTTCCATGCTCGTACCAAGCACATCGACAATTGTTTCCATTTCATCCGTCAGACCGTCACCGACGGCCATGCTTCCATTGTATATTGTTCCACGAACGACATGATTGCCGACATCTTCACAAAATCCCTCGCGCGTACCAAATTCGTCAATTTCCGCGAGCTTCTTGGCGTCGAAGAGGATCCCGCTTTCGCGTGAGGGGGAGTGTTAAGGTTCACGCTTCTACCGGTATCTAATCTTTGTTTTATCTCTCTTGTTTACCTGCTGCATAGTATTACTAATCGTTGTAAACAATCGGCGCCTCAGTTCTCAACCACTACGAACTGAGGCGTAAGTTCATTCATTCAATAGCTACACTACTTTACTAACTGTACAATAGTTACATCGTTCTAGGTACATAATACATTGAGTTCTCAACCACTACGAACTGAGGCTTACATCGTTCTAGTTTGATCCTCCCTCGTTTAAGCGCCGTCGAATCTTCACAGAAGATACCGTTGATGAGGTTGGCAATAGAAATGAGAATATAATAGAAAACCCCTGCGTACATAACGTCGTCAGTTGGCCCAAGAAAGGAGTGGCGCGAGGTACCTTCACGAAGGAAAGTTTGGATCAGCCTGCTGTTAGGCCCGCCATTCCGTCTGCGAATGGTGAAAGCTTTCCAGATAGTCATAAGCGTGACGATTGTGTCGAAAAGGAGCGGGGCAATCTGAAGCGCTGCGTGTTGGAATGAGGGAGGAGCACGACGTTCGAAACACGCACGAAGAATCCTAGATGACATGTTAATGCCAATAAATGAAACCACCCGATGTAAACGTACCGAGGAGGTGAGCCGAATGCGGTTTGGACATGGGGAAACAAGGGCCTCTGTCCTGCGATGAGAGTTAGCAGAAGCTTAGGTTAAAACGCCGCATAGGCACTTACGAAAGGAGGCTTGACAAACGGCAGCACTGGGGAGGCAATTGAACAATGGATAAGGCAAGAGGCGGGTGTTACTCACAGTCCATCTGGGTCGTGTCTACGTAGAGCTGGTAGGCCACGACGCCGGAGATGGCGCAAATGAGAAACCACAGGATGTAAACGTTTCTATTGGAGAAGGCGTAGGTCCGAATCAGGAGCACGGCTAGCGAAAAAGAATGAAAAAACGGTTGTAAAAAGAAAGACGGAACACGACCAACATTCGGAGCCGACTTGGTTCCAGAGAGCCAAAGCTACGAGAATCTACATCGAGGCAAAGAGTTTCAGTGACAGCGGGAGAACGCGGGAGTGGGAGGACGATACCTTGTAGATTTTCTGGCATACTTCGAGGCTGTGGTCCATGACGAAACTTGGGGACCATATTAGCGCGAAAATTGAAGAACAGAGCGGAGAGGCCTACCTGTAGAGCAGATAGGGTACGACTGCGATGACCCAATAGCTGTGGGGTGCGCGACGTGAGTGGGTGCGCGTCGAGCGTGAAACGAGCGCGACTTGCCGGCAGAAGAGGTAAGCCATCTTGACGGGTGTCCAATGGGTCTTCCAGACCTTCGCGGGAAGGCAGTCAGCGTGAAGGAAAAGAAAAGAGGCGTCGTCATACGAATCTCCACTCGCGCGGCAGACTGATGAGCCAGTCCCAGACGACCACCGCGTCTAAGATCGCGTCAGCAAGAGGAGAGAACGGGGTGAAGGGACTTACACATCGCTGAAAGACGGGGATGAAGAAAAGACGACGAGCAGACGGTCAAAAATACGTACCACAAAAGTATACCTGAGTTATATAAAGGAATTTTTCTGGAGGAGGAGATGAGGACGAGGAGAGACAGAGGAGGAGGACGAGCATACCTGCATTGACAGGGACAAGAGAGCTGGGATCCATGGTGGTGGGATGGAGGTTGGGAACAAGAAGGGAGAAAAGCGGAAGGCTTCAGTCGAACCAAAGGGCGGATACAGCCTACGTCAATTTGTACGCAAAAAGGCTTCCAGCCCTTCTCTTCGCTTGCTTCTACTTTCTCTTCTGTGTCGCCTCCGCAACGTCCAGCTACCGGCGCGTCCAGTTGAACCAATAGTGTCCTTTTGTTTTGGCGCTGGCCTCTCGGTCTTCTGGGGCGTTAATCCTGCGTACACAAAAAAAAAACGAAACAAAGCAAGACACCTCCACATGCGCTTTGATTTTCTTCATGACGGCAACGGCCAGAGTTCAGCTCCCGATACGTCTTGAAGTTTGCGAGGCCCAATATCGGCGCTAGGCTTGATTTTCTTGCGCTCCTTTCCACTGGCTCGTCGGGCTTGTTGACATTCCTCGTCGTGCTCTTTTCACTGCCGCTTTGGGATTCTTATACTTGTCGGCGTCGTTGTCGGTGTCGTTGTCACCGAGCGCACCACTAGATTTATGGCAAGTTTGTGTCCCACGAAAGAAAATTGCGTACTCGTTCGCGCGCGGGAACCTCGTACCATACTCAACGGCGTCATCGACAGAATGGACGCAGTTACGGCGTCGGCGAGATCATCCTCCTGTGGATATCAGCGAGGCGTATCAGCGAGGCGTTTACGGTTGCCAACAAGTCCCAGCTTTGATTTGCGAAGCAGCCGCTGATGCAATCATTGATGGAGAGACCCCAGACCACCCTGTTGAAACATCGAGCGCGCTACCGTTCGACGCGCCTAGGCTGTCCGTCGCGTCGGGAGCGGGTGTCAAGCGATCATTTGACGCGTCTCCAACGCGTTGGTGAATGCGAGCCGTTGAGTTGGTTTATGTTCAATTACGCTGGAACACTGTTTGCCTGTGGAGTTACCATGCGAGATAAAGGTGGGTATTTAAATTAATCCGACTGTTCTATGCCAGAATTAATGTTTCTGCTACAGATACTTCATCTTTTAAGACATTTTTCGAACGAAGGTGCCAGTGAATGGGTTCAATTTTGATCCAATCTCGACTGTCCAAAATTTTAGGTCTAGTTTAATTTTAACGTTGGCGAGCTACCTCAATAGTAGCTTTGTGCGGTTTCTGGAATGGTCGAGGCTCTCTGGTTTGAGGTGTTCCGCTATATTTATCTTCCTAGTATCACTAACAGTTCAACTGACGTTCACCCACTTCAGTTCGATCTGTTCGACGAATATTGACTGACTAGTAAATAGGATGTTCACGGGTTCACCAAATCCAGCATTGGTGATTACTTGACCGGGTTCAACTTTGATTCGGAAATCCGCCTCAACTTCAAGTTGGTTCAATGTAAGTACAGTTTGCGCTCTGAATCAGTGGAATCTTCAAGTTTAACTGACCCTTCGTTCGTATAGATCCTCGTTTCCCTGTTACCTCGAGCCTCGGCAATGTCAGCCCCCTCTGTATTTGAATTCAGGTCAGTCTTGATCTATATCTCCTAGTTGAACTGACCTCAAATTTTACAACTATCCAACAGGCTTCGAATTCCAAGTAACCGGACTGGAGTTCCAGGAAAGGTGAGTCCTTCTTCAAATGATCTTAACTTCGCTTTCAGGTTTCAACCCAACCCAACGCCGGTTCACTGCTCGGACTACAAATTACACGGGGAGTTCTGTTCATTCGTTCATTCTATTCAATGCTACTCGCTTACTCTCATTACCGCACACTCAAACCAGGTAAGCATTCAGTTCAACACAATGCTATTTCGCTCGTATCACTGGCCTTTCCTTCTTTCGTTTAACCACTCTCACCCCATTTGCACAAACCCCATTAAATGGACACTTAACAACCATTTTAAGAGCAATATATGACAAAACTACTTGGATTCCACACTGCGGCTCATAGAAAAGAGAGGGCGCAGAAGGTTTATTCATACAACCGGTTAATCAGATTGAACAAGTATGGCACTCACCCAACGTCCCCAATATCTTTGGCCGACTGAGTGACACATACCGAGTTGAGTTACAGAGATTTGAAGTGGCCAGAAAAGGCTCTTCAAACGGCGATTCAACATGCCCGAGATGTCCGGACCACTGTCTTTCGTTGCGTACTATCCGAGATCAAAACTGTGAACACGAGAAAATTTGTAAAAGGGAGAGTTGAGTGGAAGAAAAGATCACCACCAGATAATGGTACAACGGTGTAGACCTGTAGCGCGAGTCAGACCAAAAGAGAGACTGGGAAAGAAAATCTGCTTGTGAAGTACACGTGGAGTGTGAAGGATATTAAGTGGTACCAGAGCTCATGTTTTGTTCTGGATATTATTTCCAGCTCATCACAGGGAATATTAGGGCCTCCATATTAGGGGCGCTCAATTCTAAAATCCGAACGGGTTCAGTTCGGATTTTAATTCAATATTTGCACGAACAAATAGAGATCCCTCGGCTCGTGACGACGTTGTTGTGTACTTTCCTGTCTTCGAACAACGCCAGTTCTTTTTCAAAGTCCTCCTCAAGCACCAATAGATAAAAGCCGCGAGAAGCCGCTCTGCGATATAGATGAGATGAGGTTTGTTCTTTCGGGGGTTGGGGTATCAGTCTCTATTTGTTCGAACAAATATTGAATTAAAATCCGAACTGAACTCGTTCGGATTTTAGAATTGAGCACCCCTAATGCTTCCCTTCGACTCTCTCGCCACAACCCATCTCTTTTGGCTCCCTACGATTGAATTGCTCAACTTGTTTCAAATTTAATAGCATAAGAATGTCCGGATTGAGGGCTAAGCTAAGGCCAATTTATGCCGAGACACGCTTGAACATAGTCTCTTATAAACAGACACTACAACGGTAAACTCGTACCTCGTTTGTTGTAGTCTGTCGATTCCCTTTGACAGTTGATCGGAGGGTCCCCTTATTAAAATCCTTGAATGTTGAACTGCACCTCAGGACAGATTCAATGTTTTTTCTGCGTGGATTATACTCACTGAATGAGGTTAGATAACTCCCTCCCTTACAATACTCTGCCAGAGCTGAGAATCGCGATGCCGAACTTTCAGGGGTTGGTCGCTGACAAAGCTAAGCATTTCTTTTGCGTATACTCCGGCACCCGGGGAATATTCTTAAGACACAGAGCCCAAGTGGTTAGAACTACAGGATGAATGGCCTCTTAGGTTAAGGTACATGGTGTGTTGAAGGTACTCAATAGTGAGAGGGGAATTTTAAACTCCGAAGATTATGTAATAACCGGACCCTCCTTGCATTGATCCCGTGGTAAACTACAGACTAGCTTGAACAGCATGCGCAGTCCGTCGGCGCTACGTGTGCCAAACCTAAGAGGTTATTTAAATTACAACCGACGCGTTACAGACGCGTTAAATGATGGCTCGTTTGCTTTTACACCCGCTCCGACGCGACGGACAGCCTAGGCGCGTCGAACGGTAGCGCGCTCGATGTTTCTGCAACGGGGTGGTCTGGGGTCTCTCCATCAACGATTGCATCAACGGCTGCTTCGCAAATCAAAGCTGGGACTTGTTGGCAACCGTAGGCGTTTGAATTTCTTGCCACGTCAAGTTTGACCTAACTTTTCCATACATCTTGAGCGCGCGCCTGCTGCATTTGACTGGCGTTACTCTGGCGTTGTGGCGGGTTATTTGACTACAGCCTGTCTGGATGAGTTTTCTTGTTTCTTGGTCGACGGGAGGAAAGCACGAAAAGCACGTGCTGCATCTGGCTTGCGCGGTTTTGCCTTTCCTGCACCCCATGCTCAAGTGCCGCGTTTTCTCGGAATATACCCTGCACGGCGCCTGTAAATGACTTGTTACACCTTTTAGGAATGCTACCACTGCGCAGGGCAGCACCTCGGCCGTGAACCCCAGCTTTTCGCTCCCAGTTCGTATTCCGTTACTCGTGCGCTTCACCGGCGCAATGTACTGCAATATCGACGACTGTGACGAAGGAGCGGTGCGTATACGTAGATGCCAACAGTGCACTAGACGTTAATCCCGAATAGTCTTCAACTTCTGGGAGCCTTTGCATTCCCTTGAAGTCTCCCCTGAGTATGCCATCCGGAGTTGGGCGTACATCGTCCTGCACATCTTCCCTGCAAAACTTTCGAAACTGCTATTAACTGGCGATAAAGCGAGCCATAGTATCGCGTCAAGCCTAACTCTTCAACACAGAGAGCCGCATTCTTCGCTGTCAGGATTTTCGCTCGCAACCGTTTGCGTTTTAGCAGAGACAAAATTCTACCGTACGGTATACGAAAAGATTAACGAAAGAGTCGGATGCTATCTCTTCTTCATGTTGTTGTTCAGCGCAGGGATGTGGAATGCTGCTGCAGGTAAATTACAATCTGTTTGATTTATTTTACTAATCGCTTCTCCCCTCATCTTTCGCCATGTGATTCGGACGATTTGAATCGGTAGAAAAGATTGTTTTCCGCGGGCCTTACCGCGAGTCTAATATTCGTCAGTGTTCCACTTCTTCATTCGCACAATCAATTGACATTCTTTCTAGATCCCTGTTATTGTAAACAGCATCGCCTACGAGAAAACTTCCAACCGTCCCTCGGAACATCATCGAGTACAATGTATTCGGCGGAGCTTCCCTTGGCCCAGATCTTTACAAAGCCTCACCTTGGAACTTTTACTTCCTCAACCTCGCCTTCAACTCACCCATCGCCACCTACTTTCTCGACCGGAAGCGGTCGGTTGATCAAAGTGCTCGCCCTCCGACTGCCTCTATTCTGACTTCCCAGGCGCATAAAGAGGAGGGTCATGTTCCCGCGTATCCTCTCCTCTGCTTCGATGCCGCAGCGACATTATATCTCATGTGAGGTTGTCGAATTGCAATTAGATATAAATATTGTTGCTTGAGTCCAGCCAGAGGGTGGTTTTTGGGCGGACGTTGGAAGCTTTCACTTAATGAGCCATTTGATGACAGCGCAAGACTGAATTTTAGGATGCACAGTTCGACGGCGCCGTGAGCTCCGGTGTGGAAAGGACGGGACTGTCCGATACATGCGACGCCGGCGGAGGAGCTTGGAACGGAACGAGACACCGTCTTGTTTTATGGCCATCGAGGATTTCGCAGGAGGGCATAAGCAATGTACGGCCGCTGAGAGAGGTCAGAGCTGTATCTTGAACCGCAACTCGACGTGTTAGAAGAGTTCGAGGTTTTGCGGCCATAGCGTCAAGTTGGCAGAGGCACTTCCGAAACCCTCCCAGTTTCAATTTACTTCAACCTTTGCGTTGAGTCAAATCAGAAATTCGCTCAAAATATCGGCAAGTACCTTCGGTCGCTATCTCGTCAAACTAGAAAAAGCGATGAAATATGGAGAGAATTGAACATATTTTGCGAATCTCCAGGGGGTCGCTCCAAACGAGTAGGACGGCGCCGCATCGACTCTGGGGGACGAGAACGATTCTCAGCGTTTGGCATGAGCTTGGAGTTCTGTATGGTTGTGAGACTTGATAATCACAGATTATGGTGACGACAAAACTCACTCGAGATATAATCGATGGGGAGGTGACATCGGTGTACATCTTGGGCTGGGGAGAGTAAACTGACACCTCGATTCCAGCTTGAAATCACTTGAGTAACGGGACAATGCAAAGCAATAGTGCTTACTCAGTTTCCGCCCCCAAGTGCAAGTGAATTCGAGTGTCGCTCCTCCAAATCTTTGACATGGGCCACCCGACGATCTGTAATTTCAAACTTAGCATCGACACGAGCTTAGAGGCAAATGAAACTGGCGAAAATAGTTATCAATTTCTGTGAATATGCTCGCCCACACCTTGAGTTCAATGAGCTCGTCGCGCATCGACAGCATGTTTGACCGCGTGAGTCGCATGGCAAGCGTTTCTTCGTCCGAGCGGCCAATTCCACTCCCAAGCTGCACTTGCGCGATTGCATCTGCAGGCATGGTACCCATCCACGCAAGCATTGCGTGCATTAGCCGTATTTTGAACGAGTATATGTTTCGGATCATCAAATCCTGGGCGTCAGATTGGTGAGAGGCGAGCAAGGCACAAAGGTCTGGAGTTTAGGTCGGATATCGTGGTAGAATTCGACCAGGTATGACTCCAAAGTCGCAGAACACTGAAATTCTCGACGCTCCGTTGCTTCGGCAGGAACACGCTCGAAATCCATTTGGAAGGGACAACTATCGAGCCCATATGGTAACCATTCCGTACCAAGTGTCGCCAAAATGGTTGTGGTCGAAAGTGCACTGGGAGAGTGGGAGACCTTCGATAAGTGCAAAAATGCGACTTTGAGTGCCGCTCCTCCAAATCCTTCACATAGGCCGCCCAACGATCTGTAATTTCAAACTTAGCACCAACAGGAGGTTAGAGGCAAATTAAACTTGCGAAAATAGTTATTCAGTTCTGTGAATATGCTTACCCACACCTTGAGTTCAATGAGCTTGTTGCGCATCGACAGTATTAGTGCCTGCGTGAGTCGCATGGCAACTATTTCTTCGTCAGAGGAGCCAAGTTCAACCCCAAACACCACTTGCGCGGTTACATCTGCAGACAAGGTATCCAGCCACGCAAGCATTGCGTGCATTAGCCGTATTTTGAACGCGTATATGTTCTGGATCATCTCGCCCTGGGCGTCAGATTTGTGAGAGGCGAGCAAGGCACAAAGGTCCAGGGAGCCCTCGAGCGATGGCAGTTGTAGTTTAGGTCAACCAAGTATGATTCCAGAGTCGCAGAACACTGAAATTCTCGACGCTCCGTTGCTTCAGGAGGAACACGCTCGAAATCTAGGTGGAAGGGACGACCGTCGAGCCCATATGGTATCCACTCGGTGCCAAGTGGTGCCGGGTAGGATTCTCTGGGACGGAAGTGCACTGGGAGAGTGGGCATTTGATATTGCACTGGGAGAGTGGGCATCGAAGGTCTTTGATATAGGGGCTACTGATGCGCCATCAACCGAGGCATGTTACAAGTTCAAATTGTTCTTTCCATCTAGCATTTGATACATTAAAAAGTATGAAAGTGCGGTGCGTGTAAAACAAACCGCCATTAAAATCCCTCCTTCCCCATATCCCATTCCCTCACGGCCCCTCGTTTATTATATTCAATCTCCATAATATTCAACCCCTCCCCACTCCACCTATCATTCACCGCGCTCGACGAGATCGGACCCAGCTTATGACTGCTACCTTTGACCTTCTCCTTCGTGAGCCCGAGCCGCTCGAGCATCTTCTTCTCCTCCCTATCCTCCTTCCGGATACGAATCAACTCGAGCATGGCATCCCAGCCCTCGAATTCCGCGTTGTTGATGAGCCCCGTCGCGGGGACATGCGGGGCGGTGAGCGGCGCAACGTCCAGGCGCGGGTCATATGACTCCTCAAAGTACTTGTCCATCTTGGAGGGAAGCTGAATCTCGGGCTCGGGGCCGGGTGTAAGCGAGGGGGAGCGCGAGGGTGGACGCGTCGTTCGGGACGAGGGACGCGTTGAGCGGGATGAGGAGGCCTCGGCTGCCGCCTTGGCGCGTTTGGACGATGGCTCGGGCGAACGGCTTCGACCGCGCTTCGATCTCAGGGGCGGGGGCGGGGACGAGGGCGGAGGTGGGGGGGCCGTTGAGGGTTCCGGGGGTCTATCATCGTCCACATCTCGCGCTGCCTTCGATGGACGAGGAGGCGTCGGTGGGGGCGGTGAGGGTGAGGGCGCGCGGTCCTCGCTGGTGCGTGCGGATTTAAGCTTATGCCGCAGTTCGACCTCGCGCACGGCAGCAGCAACTTCGACGGCCTTGTCTTTCGTAGGGGATGCGTGTCTGCTGCGGCGAGAGTCCGAACGGGAGTGAGATCGGGAGCGCGACCGAGAGGCGGAACGTCGCCGTTTCCGGGGACGAGAGTCGTCCGAAGGCGTCGGGGACATTGAATCAAGGGCACGGCGGCGCTGTTTGCTGCTCGAGTCTGCTGGTCGGCCGCGACTGTCCGCGGTTTCATCGTCGGAATAAGCGTGTCGACTCGACGACCGCCGCCGCGACTTGCCGTGCGACCGAGACGAGCGTTTCTCGTCATGTCGGCGTCGACGAGACGAATCTTCCTCTGGACTTCGCTCCCGCCGACTGTGTCGGGAGGAGGTGTGTCTGTCATCGTCGCGGTCCCGTCTCCGCCGTCGTTCCCTGTCCCTCGACCGATGGCGTCCACTCCCACTTCTATGCCCTCGGTCGCGTGCTTCCTCCCCCTCGTCCTCCTCGTCCACCCCATTCCACGTCTCCCACGCCCGTTGCTTCCGCTTCGGCCGCTCTGCCTTCCTCCCATCCCACCGATCCCAACTCTCCCCGTCTTTCGCCCTGCGCCGACTGCTCCCCTCCCCACGCGCGCGCCGCAGCTTCTCCGCCTCCACCGCTTCCTCCGCGCGCGCTCTTCTCTCCCTACGCTCCAACTCATCGCGCTCGCGTTTCAGCTCCTGAGCTGCCAACGCCTGTGCTTGCAGAATCGTCTTGTTGTGGTCGTCTGTACTCTTGATGATGGATGAGAGAAAGCGCTTGTTCGTCTTGGGAGCATTGCTGTCAGCACTGAGTTGTCTCGAGTTAAGTAACGGCGCATATAACGAGCAGGAAAGCAACGGACATTCCACTGCGCAAATACGCTCGTATGCCATCCTGGCCGAAGCGTTCAGCCTTCTTCTTTGCCTCCTTGAGGATGAGCTCTGCAACATGTTTGTCGAGCTCCTCGTCGGTGACCTGTGTGGACACGGACGTCCCCATGGACGCTCGGACCAGGTTCGATACGACGGACGAAAGGGAGGACATGGTGGTGCTGTCGAACCCGTCCTTGGTGGCGGTACACCGGCGCTTATTTCAGTCCTACCACTATGTTGGCGCATTTCAAACCGAGCCCGTTTTCTCCAGAGCATGGCACGGAATGGATCCCCTGCGAACTCGAACACCGCCCCTACTACATCGATTTTTAACCCCCGCCTGAAGCAACGGATCGTCGAGAATTCCAGTGGAGCGTTATTTGGCCGGATTCTACTGCGACATCCGCCCTCTCCTCGAACTCCCATCACTTGAAACTGCCGATCTCTGTGGCTTATTTGCCTGGCATGGATGTGTCGACGAACGCAACACGGTCAAAGAACTACTCGTCGAGAAACGTTAACCCTCGGGGTCTTCTCGTTCGATCCTCAAGTGACTTTAAACTCGGGCGCAACACGGGCAACTCGTCGACTTCAAATACAGCCAGATTGTCGTTGGAGCAGTCTCGGCGACAAGAAGGTCATCGAATACAAACACTGTGGATACACCTCTGCAAGGACAGAATCACCGTGGGTTTTTTACTGTTTCCTTGCGAGGAAAACCAAATCACCAGGAAGAGCACATCGTCTATGTTCATTTACTCGGTTCAATCCTCAGCGGTTTACCTTATTTTCAAATTGCAACGCTGGTTCAGTGAAATACATTTCCCGCGGTAACCCCAGACCCCGCGAGCTCAGTGTGGACCCCAAATTTCCGTCCAAGAAGGCGGCTTGTGATCCTGTGGCTCGCTGATGCGTATAACATCTACCAGCTATTTGGTATCTCGCAATTCAAAGCCAAACTCAACTCTCGAATCAGAGGCAGATACTGAACAGTTTAAGGCGCAAAAGCCGGAGGGGGAGAAAGCTAGGAAGACGGTCTCCAAGGCGAAGACGAAGGAAGAAACCTCTCCCGACACTATTACTCCCCTCTTCAACCAACCCAGCTTCGAGCGCTAGTAACTAGTCTCCACCATAACATACACGAACCTCCCGGAGGTAAGACGAGGACTTTAAGGAGTACAAGCCCGAGCTCACGGACGCGTGGAATGTGTTCAAGGTGCAGGAGTCTCGATTGGCGGTGAACGACGTCGAGGCTGTTCTTGTTGAGTGTTGCGCAGAACTTTGCACTTTTCCTGGGCGCTTGCTTGGACTGTAGATTTAATCAGGATTGACATCGAGCGCGAAATCAAGTTGAAAACTCAACTGTGCAACAACCTATGTACCGAATAATTTCTGCGACCAAGTTTGGCGGGGCGGCCATAACCGGGACCCGGGCATAACGGCTGATCCGAACCTGGTGTGCCCCTGTTTAAAACTTTCTCCTCATCGCTCTTTCCAGTTTCTCTCTTTATTTTCATTCGCTACGGCCTTGAGGGTGCAGAGGCTGCACCAAGCGGCAGCTGCGTCTCTTAAGGTAGTGGATATTGTTCGGCTGGTACTGGTGACTCTCGGAGTTTTCTCGTTCGACCCTCGCGTTGGCGTCAACCCAAGCGCAACGGTGCACGAAGTCTCGAATTCTCAACTACAACCAAATTGCTGCATACAAAGCCTAGGCCAGAAAACAATTAGCGAATACCTGGGTAAAACTCTCTGGATATCTATAAAAGGGCGCCATGGTGTGTTCATGCCTGTTTTCTCGTGACAAATAGTAACCGGTCGGGCTCAGTCGTCTTCGAGGCCATCCGCAACGAAGTCCTACGTCAAGCGACCCATTTGAAGCCCGACGCCAGGCTGAGCACGTCCATTGTAAGTCCATGTTCATTCACGTCATCCCCTCCACGGTGGTTTTTTATATTTTCAAGCTTCGAGACCGCTTTCGGAAAGCTTTCACCAATGAGCTGTCCTCGGGAGACCCCACACGATGCGAGTTCAGTGGCGACGCCTTGGCCGCCGATTTGATGCACATTATTCCATTTAGAGCTGGCTCATCTGTATTTTCTGCCCTCATTTTTGGGCTAGAAACGGGAGCCGCCAGAACTTGGGCCACAATGGTCGGTAGACAAAAACATCCTCCTTCCCATGAGACTCACAACAACCTTAAGGCCACAGAGCTATACCAATACCCTCATGATCATTCGCATCCCATCATTGGCAATGTGGCGCTTCTCGACCCCCGCCAGCCACTGATTCCGCGCAAAAACCCAGCACAGGAGTGGAATACCGGCCCTCGGGCTTTGGGATGCATCAACTTACCAATCAATCTCTTCGTTGGTTCCAAGGCGCTCCATTGGATCGATGACACACTGCATGGGGTGCTTAAAAGCGTCATTGTATGTTTTGTACTCTTCATCACATTCACTTGACAACTCACTTCGTACTGTATGTAGCCGGCCGTTTGGTTGGAGGCCACCGAGATTGTTTATACGCCAGTCTGCTTTACGAAAGAGAGTCACCTCCCCCGGCGCGATGAAAACCTCCCCATCTCCGTCGCTGATCGCGCAGAGCAAGTTCGGTTTGTGTTTTTGTGGCTCGCCGACGCGTACAATATCTATCAGCGATTTGGGACGGCGGAGTTCAAGGAGAAGTTGAATGCGGTCAAAGGCGAACTGATCGAGTCGATGCACAATTTAAAGGCAGAGCAGGGGCAGGAAGAGGCCGCGAGGAAGAGGGCAGCGAAGAAGGGTCAGACGGACCCCATGGAGGTCCATAAGAAAGACGGCGATGATCGGGACATTCCCAACCAACCCGGGTTCGAGCGGTTGGCTCTATTGCTGACCGACCCCGCCATCTTTGAATACATTGAACCCGAGGACGAGGACGAGGCAGAGTACGAGCCCGAGCTCACGGATGCATCCAAGCGGCTGCTGGCCGACGTATTCAGGGTGGGAGAGGACACGGTGACGGCGGACCATATCGACGCTTTCATAGACCTTCAAGATCGCGTTATCTTTTTCTTGAGTGTCGCTCAGAACTTTGCACAGACCGCATAGACTTTTGATACGATGAATTCGTCGTAATCCGTTTCTTATCCATATTGTATCGATTGTACGATGGCGAGGGAAAGAAATCCATGCCTGGATTCAACGCTCAACGCGCATCGTGACCATAGCCCATCCCAACCAAATATTCAGCGCGTCATAGCCAATCAATAAATTCAACCAGCAATGACGACGCATATGCTGGCCCCTTTGTAAAATAAATCAATTATATCTCGACGGACTCAGAGTGTGCAAAAGTTGTTGAAATCAAAGATATATGTAGAGCGTCCTCACATTTGCAAATCTCGAGGTTCAAGAAGCTGCAACAAAAAAAAAGTTGAAGTAAATTATATTTTGAAAGCGGACTCGATATATCTCGAAGGTGAAAGTTAGTTATATCTCGACGCAGGTCAACTTACATATATCGTCAAGATGTCCCTTTGACATCGTAGGGCACAGCGAGCGAACACCCCCGCCCACCATCTGACATGCCGAGCGGAGTGTTCGCGCCCACGGCGGCGTCGTGTCGGTTGCTGGCCAAGGTTCGGATCACCACACCGATGCCTGGGAATGTGTCGTAATCGATCCGGGCCGGGTAAGGCCGCCGGCATGGCGGCTTTCAGTTTCACCACACGTGATCGTACGCCTCCACTTGGCTTCTGGACCTGCAAGGAGCTGTTCTCGTCAAGACCAGTCGACTGCCAGGATTGTTTTGGACAGTGTAAGTCGGACCAAGTAGAACAGTGTGACAGTGTTTAAATAGCCTGCACTGGCAGCTAATTTCCTCTCTATACTTGCTCACTCAACTCTCACTAGCTCACTCAATGACTGTTCTACTGCGCATTGCACCCAAGAAATGCAGAACGGACCTTGTTAGTTGCAGTGTCAATACCTGCGGCAACGGGACTCGGGGAACTCATTCTGGGATGTTGTCAAAGACGCCAAAGACGCCTAAGAAGTAAAGTGTTCCCAGAGGGATGATTAACAACTAACAGAAGTTGTTGCTGCGGCCCTGGGACTGTGAAAGTTGCTCAAAGCCATACTGGCCTTCTCTTTAGCTGCAATGTTCCCAGCCAACCCCCTACTCACTATGCTCTGACCTACATAATTGAATGCAGAAACTCTTATGAAATACAACCGCCGTTGAGTAATCTCGGGATCCTTGCACTGTTACTCACCTTTCAACATAGCTAGCGCGCTTCGAGTGCGTCGAGATACGTCGATCTTATCCAACATCACCTTGACTGACTGACTGCTTGGACGTAGTAGCCCGTGTCTCATCGTCACGAAGCCTCAGTCCAATGAACGTCCCACTAAGTCAATCCCCTCCTTTTTATGTTGGAATTAAGCTTGCTTGACTTCAGTTCACCCAGTCTTGCATCAGTCAGTTTCAAGATCAAGTTTAACTTCGCGTCGGGTCCCAAAGCAGGTGCAATAGTGAGTCCCTTCCTTTCTTCATTCATCTGTCGATGACCCTACTTGTTGGATCGAGCCTTAAGTGATACACGTCCGAGGTTTTCACTTGATTCAAAGTTTCCGCACCACCCGTCAACTATCACTACTCCCCCGGTGTCCATGACGTCCGACACGTCGCCCGCATTCACATCGCCGGCCTCAACCCGCTGGTGCGCGCGCCCCTTTCCAAAGGTTTGATGACTTTAATCTTGAGACTTTGCTTCAAACGCGATACCGCCTATGATCTTCAGATTTCGCTTTAAAAGCGATGCCGCGCATCCCCATCACTCTTCTTTTGCTTTTTTTCCGATTCCTCGAGTTTCCGGACCCTCTGCCTGGGCCTCGGCGTTAAGTTTCATTCACGACATACCCAGGTTGTATGCTTACACCTCCCCTCCCTCCTTTGTTTCGGTGTTCTGCCTAGGTTCTACGCACTCTTTCCTTGCCATTAACGTTGAAACAGCACACAAAATTTCAGATCTCCTTGTTGTGAGTCCTCCCTCCAATCCAATATTATCCGAGTCGGCGCTCTGTGTTAACGATCCCATGATAGATTTTTGTCATGGTTGAAAGCAATTATATGTGACTACCGAACGACTGGTGGTGTCCAATTCCAGCGATAACGGCACATGTGTGAGGTCGGCGTACGGCGAATTTTCGGTGTCCACAAAAGCACCGCGTGACTGAGGATGAGTACCAGTTCGCGCAATCCCGTACACACTGCTCTGCACAGCAGACATCAGTGGCCTGGAAGTCGAATTGATTCACACATGGCGCGGACACGACGTACTCGAGGAGACGGAGAGCACACATCGCCACGGCGTCCGTGCTGAGGACGAGGCCCAACCCAAGTCCGAACTTGAGTCAGGTGGGGTGATGAGGTGGGATGGCGAGACGGGGGCGAGGTAGACAATGAGATGGGCATCCAGGGGAATTGGGAGAAGAGTGCAGAAGAACCCTATCTGGGCATGTCTTCCACATTTTGCAGCACCGTCTCGCGGGCATACGTGCGAGAGGGACATGATGAACAGGATAAAAGGTGCCAAGAAGTGTTTACCTGGTGCGCTCAACTCGAGTTTTCGTTGGTACCAACGGTGCTGTGGACGAGTTAACACTGTACATACAGTGAAAGGCCGAGTTCACCACGCCTCAGTACACGTTGAGCTCAATCTAGACCTCACACCGGAACTCAAGCACTGGCATCAAGGTTCACTCAAACCCTATCCTTCCATTTCCACTATTTTCTCTCTTCGAATCGGACTCACCAGAATTCATATACCAGATCCATCTGGTATTATGATCTGTCTTGCAACGCGGAAATGGTCAGAATCCTGCTCTAATTCAGAAAGACGGACCTCACCGCACCCTGTTCCCGACTCATGGCTTTCATTCCTACTCCACAATCTATCTTTGCATTTGCTTGATGGATTTGGATGATTCAGAACATGCCTTCAATACTAGAGTCCTACGTACCCCCTGCAAAACTTCCCAATACAGACTCCTTGAACCGTGAGAGCTACCCCCTGCCGAATAATGCCGGGATCACATTTGATCCTTTCGAGTCGGTCAGTGATCCGAACCTTGACCAGCGACCGACGCGACGCCGCCGTGGGCGCGATCACTCTGCTCAGCATGTCGGACGGTGGGCGGGGATGTTCGCTCGCTGTGTCCTACGATGCCAAAGGGACATCTTGAAGATATATGTAAGTTGACCTGCGTCGAGATATAACTAACTTTCACCTTCGAGATATATCGAGTCCGCTTTCAAAATATAATTTACTTCAACTTTTTTTGTTGCAGGTTCTTGAACCTCGGGATTTGCAAATGTGAGGACGCTCTACATATATCTTTGATTTTAACAACTTTTGCACACTCTGAGTCCGTCGAGATATAATTGATTTATTTTACAAAGGGGCCAGCATAGACGCATCTAGAGTACCTAGCTATTCGTCCAGCCATGTACTCGTACTAGTACTAAGCAAATAATAATCCGTATCCGTATACGCAAGTCCAGATTATCAAGATGTAATAAAAATAAGCCGCGCGCAAGCGCGCAGGAGGTGATTAATCATAAAGTCTGTTGCGCCTGCTGCGGCCGGCGGCGGGGAATAGATAGGTGGGTGGGTGGGTATGGAGGTGCGAGGTGGGAGTTTTAAAGGTTTTAATAGTAAATAGTAATGCCGTCCTGAAAATAATGTTCCCGGGGTAGGTGTAATAGATATTAGGGTAGGGATGCGATAGAACGTCAAGTAAAGTGAGATAGGAATGAATAATGCGGGAGGCGAAAGAAAAAAAAAGGAAAAAAGGAAACGGGAATGATAATGGGAATACGGTAGAACGAACTCGTGTGGGTAATATACAATGAGGTGGGGGCGTGGCCGTCATAAAGTCGTGTCGTTACGAAAGTCGGCTTCTTGGTAATACAGTGTGTGGGAGACGAGTCGGGGCATAGGTTGCGTTCATGTCGTTTTTTTTCTGTCTTTCTCTCGATATGGTGATTAGATGCGATCGCCTCGCTGCAATACCAAAAAGACGCCGGTCAGCACAGAAAAAACGCGGGTTCGCAGAGAACGCACCCCAATCGCACGGAACAGCCTGATATCCTTGGTCATCTTGAGCTCGATCCCGCGGTACGCGCACAGCAGCTTGAGAACGGGAAGCTGCGGATTCTGCTCGCCGCTCTCCCACACCTGCAGCGTGACGGCCCGCAGCGCGTTGTTGCCGGAGCGCACGGCATCGAGCACGGGCTGCAACGCCGTGTCCTGGTCCAGCGCAAGCGCGAGGTGCTGTAGACCCGCGGGGAGGCGCTTGTACAGCAGCGGGGTCGCCCAGGCGTGCTCGACGCGGAGCTCCTGCAGCTGCATGCACTTGTGGACGGCCTGCGCGTGGTCGTGCGAGGTGGCGGCGGGGAGCGCGAGCGAGCGCAGGGTCTCGCCGTGTGCCTCGACCAGGTACTCGAGCAGCTCGGGGGAAGGCTCGCGCTCGAGTTCGAGGACGCGGAGCGTGGCGGCAGAGTTGTGGAGCAGCCATTTCATGAAGTCGACGGAGGGGGACGTCTGGAAGTTCATGCGGAGTTGCTCGAGGGCGCACGAGAAGGGGGAGGTCGAGCCGGGCAGCTTGGGAGGCGTGCCGCTGACGGTGAGGGCCTTGAGCGAGGGCCACACGTCGAGCAGCTGGGCGACGGAGGTTTGGTTCTCGGACCAATTGGCGAAAGTGAGGGCGCGAATGGACGGGCCGGAGCGGAGGAGTTCGAGGGTGGTCTCGTCAAACGAGGGTGCCGGACGGCGCATACGTAAGAGGTCGGGAAGTCCTACCACGTCTTTGCCCGGGGAAGCAGAACCATAGAGGGCGAGGTTGAGCTCTAATAAATTTGGGCACGCGATAACGGCGTGTGCGAAGGAGTGCTGTGAGAGACCAAAGGGCTGGTTGTGGTCGAGAACGACGCGCATGCGAAGGACCGCGTCACCGAGCATGCGTCCGCGGGGTGTGGCGTGGTCTACTGCGGCGGCAAACGCGAGACAGGAGGTCTGGGACGCGAGAGTGACCGCGCTGAACAAGAGTTTCTGGGCGGGCACGGACCAATCGCGGCAGACGAGGGTAGCCTGAAGAATGGTGTGTGGGTCTAAAGCAAGATAGGCTTCTTCGAGGATGTGAATGACGACCTCGAGAGGGAGATGGGGCACTGTGGACATGATAGGGTGAACTGGCGTGGTCGTGGTCGTGGCAGAAGGAAAGAACAGGGGCATAGCAAAGGGACCAGCGGGGCCAGTGCCGGGTACTGGCTCCCTTTATAGTCGTGCATTGCGAGTCAACGAGGCACAGCTCAACCACCGTGGGAACTTGAAATCTGCCTCGGCGATCTCATCGCTTGCGATGTTTGTTCCGTTAAAAAAATACAGAAAAGCCGTCAACCACGTCAACCCAGCGGGGATCTGTTCGCTTCCCTTAGCACCGCCCGCAAAAGGTAAAAAAAAACTTGGCGGTAAGTGTAACTGGTTGAACGCAACACAACTTGAACCATGTCTCAGTTCAATATCTCTCTTGTCGGAACTTGTCCTCCTCACCTGACAACTCTCCATTCTCCAACAAAAGTGTGGTGCTGCCGTACGCCCGATCGCGAGTCAGACAATAAAACTCGAGCCTGCACGCCAAATTACAGCCCCATTCAGACCCCCGACGTTCATCCCGCCGGCCCTCCGCGATGCACCGGGTAGCCTAATCCGGTCTTCTCATCCCCCTCCCTCTTTTCATATCACCCCCAACGTAAATCTCCTTGGGCCGCACGGTATTCGCCGGCATTAATAGTCCGCGAGCCAACACGCCTAATACACGCCTTTCGTTTGGATCTTTCGTCGACGACCCGTAAAGCCCCTCCCGCCCGCAGCGTGTTCCGGCCTCAGCGGATCCTTCCTCTCCGCCCGTATTCCCTGTCCAACCCTGCACACTTACTTAGGTTCCCCGCCTGCTGGACCTCGATCTAGAAGAAATGTCCGTCACAACTAGCTAGAACTTGTGTGCCGTCGACGGCGTACACACGAACGGACAGACCCGCGTTTAATTCCTCCACAAGTCCCAAGCCATTCCGCATTCTGTTCGGTGGCGCGCCCAAGACATATCTGTACTCGTCCTTCAATCTACATCAAGCCTCCTCTTTGTCTCATCTTGGAATTGTCCTTGTCTGTTCCTCCTTACATACACAGCCCATCCCCACCCGGCTCCACCCACGTCCAACAGCCTCTGAGAATCTGCAGCACTACTATGCTCCTTGTATGAAACAACGTTTTGGTCCTCTTTCCTTCGCTCGAATCGCTGTTGGGCCTCGGGAAGGACGCGCGAACAAGCTGAAGTTTAATCTAAAATTCCAGAATGTGGCAAAGGGCCACGGGGAACCTGGGCGCCACAAGCCCGCCCCTGGCCATGGGGAACTCGGACTCGCACCCCTTGAACATTCTACGCCATTTCTACTCAAGAAAATACTTCCATCCTCGTTGTCGACTCGGAGTCACCCGCGAGCAATTACTCCGACCCTTCCACGGATCAAGTTTCTTCGTTCGCTCGCCCGATGGATGATCCCACGGACCGCCCGGCGCCCATGACCACAAATCCAATCATCACTTCAACTTCAAACTCGTCGCTGTTCATCCTCCACGTCCGACCTCAGTGCTATCCCGCCTGATACACCCCTCACTGGCATCCTTCTCATAATCATAATCATTATCCCTGGGCAGCTGTCGGATCCACGCGTCGACACGCATACGCATCCTTATAAGTATCTCTTCGGCTGTCGAGGGGTGACTGCTATCATACCAGTGATCACTGATTACAATGAAGGTTTCATTTCGAGCATTTCGAGCCGCAACAAAAGTTGAATAGGAGACACGAATAGGCCACTGCAACAGTCAGTTCATTAAAGGGGGAGATCAAGTTCCACGGTTCAGGACAACGTACTCCGTGTGCCATCTACCCATCTCTCTATCTTTGCGGATTGCAGCCGCAACCGCTCGCAGTAATGCTATGTCGAGCCAGAATGAATGGTTTGCATGTGGTACGGATCCCCTGTGTTGTCGGTCAAATCTCAGGGGAGACTCTACTACACTTGTTCTAGTTGCTGGTGGTGGTTGTCGTCCGTCGAGTCGTTTGTTCGCGGTGGCGAACCTACTAGTATCGCGCCTCTAGTCTCGCCACGAACGCTAACCCCCTAAACGACTAAACCCTAAAAACATACTACTGGTATAATGTATTGCACATGGATATTGACAGACAGCCTGGACCTGTGGCTGCGACGAGACAGGAATATTAATATTACAATGTCAGCGGCGCGATGGCGGCCCGTCGACTTTACAGATGACCGGGGCGACGCGTAAGCGCGAACGCGAACGCGATCAAAACCAAAAAAAAAAAAAGACATAGGCTATAGCCATGGCTTTTCAGCGAGTTCAAAAATACTTGCCGACCCGGAGATGATCTGACGGGTTGGGCGCGGCGGTTTACGACGCCCCCACCTTAAGACCTATCAATGCGGAGCTAGGAAACATTTTAACAGCGACGCCCGCCTGGCACCCACGCCCCGGGTGAGTTAGTAACCACTCCACGCCACGCGCGGCGCGCCCGGCGGTCACGTACACGGAAAAACACGCGTTTCACCGACACCCTTGGGTCCCCTGTCCACCTGAAGCACGAAGAAAAAAACAGGCGCCATTGTGCGCTCGCTTAAGCGGCCGCGAACCTGTCGATGACGGACGGGGATCATTATTATCATTATTTATTAAAATTCGGATTTAAGTACAACTCACGTTGCCTCGCAGCCTCTGTGCCCGGTCCGCACATGGATAAACCCGTTTGAGCGTCCTCCGATTCGTCCCTACTTTTTTTTTCGAGGCGGGAGTCGGTTACCGTTGACAAGGAGAATTAGGGGCTGTGTTTGAGACGCCTCGGGTCTCCGAGCCGACGTGCGCGGGAGGAGCATGTTATTGCGCGGGAAGGAATTCGTGGGAAGGAGGTCAGTCGCGAGTCACAACTAGCATTTTTTGTGGGAATTTAGAGTTGGAGGCGGGGTTGCCAAAGAAATTATTTTCTGCCCACCTAATGTGCCCACCTAACCCCTCTAGTTAGAGAGGGAAGGGGGGGGGTGTTCCGGCTCTAACTAGAGGGGATAAGGCGATTTCACGGGAATCTCTTATATCCCTTATGTGGGGGACTTAGGGTAAGTGCCCAAGGCCGTCCACCAACTTTATTGAGTGCCCCACTGTCTCTCCCGACACTCCTTGACCATCACCGCCGCCGTCGCTGTCACGATTGTCGTCGTCGGTGGTCGCTGGCATCACTGTCACCCATCACAACACCGTAATCGCATCAACAACACCTGCCGCCCATCACACCGATACTCAACAGTGTCCCCGACATCACCCCCATCAAAAAAATGTCCCGAGCACCGCTGCGACCCCCCGAACGTTGTCCCGACGTCGCGATCAACGATGGGCATCAAAAAATGAAAAAGCTTCGTATTGATTCTACGAACACAGATGTGCAAGCGAAATGTGATGCGCCTCAATACTCGTAAAGTTATAGTGGTTTTGATCTTTTGATGGCGCATCAAAATACGCTCAACACGCAAGATATTGCTGTACTTCCAGATATTCGATGAGAATCACAATACATAAGGCCATGGTTGAGGTATAGCAATATAATTACCAACTTTCAGCAGATTTGGAACGATTTTATGCAAGGAGTTGGTGGACATTCAAGCAAATAACAGTCTTGGGGCACACATTTCCTTGACCTTCCCCTTTGCAAGGGTGTGTTGGGTGTCAATTTGTTAACACAGCCTAGCCTTCTCATTTTCTGGGTGCTAGTAAGCTTGCAAGGAAGTCAGTGGGATGGGTGCCACTAACTTCTTGTTGCGTCCACCAACTTCTCGGTCAAAGAAGTTGGTGGACCAACCGAGAAGTTGGTGGACTCAACAAGAAGTTGATAGACCGCGTTCATTACACGGTCTTAGCAGTAAATTAGAGTCGTAAGACCATATATTACGCTTGAATAAGGTCTATCAAGTTGATTGCACCTCAGGATAAAAGAAATCAGAGCTTTGATTGACAGGCTTCCTTTTCGGGACACTAACACCTCACAACCCAAATAGGAAGGTTTGCTTATCTGGCCCCAAATTAAACTGTTTAGAACGATCTAATTGTGTGTTTATGTTTTCTCAGGCTATACAAAGCCATTCAGAGTGCATTGAAGTCTATTGCATTGAACTGATAGGGTGAAAATAGCGAAAATTGATTAGGTGTGCCTTGGTAAAGTACCTTGGCCAAAGGGCAGTCAGAGCGACTTTTGAGTGTCCTTTAAGTTGCCATTATGCTACCAACACAGATTTTAGGTCACAGTTAATAGCTTATTGAGAAGGAAAAGCACATCTTGAATATATTGATGAAGAGGTGTTTGGGTTTGATATGTGTTCTCCTATGATATACAAAGCTCTAAACCATTTCAGTGGAAGTGAAACTACTTATCTGAACTGGACAGGGTGTTAGGTGGCATTCAGGTAACCCCATACCTAGTGATTTGGAGTGATCTTATATTACATCATTATTTACCATGTTCATTATATCAGATGTGCTTGAGTGATTGCTAATGGGTTCTTGTTCATTGAGATAGGCTATAACAATGATTTGAACCCAAAATACTGGCAATAATATCATGTGATACTCGAAATTGGAAATATTTTGATTTTGGTTGTTTCATGAATTGAGCCTCAAGGAGGTCGTAGTTTGTGAACTGTAGAGGATATGCTAGTTCACATCGAATATCTGCACCCAAATACGCTGTATTTCATCTGTTTCAATAAACTTTTGGCTAAATCATGTTTTCGAGCATAAACCATAAAGTACTATGGACTAGCCTTAGGGTCAAAATGTCATCTGGCTAAAACATTGGTGAACTAGTTGAAAAAAGGCTTCAACCTGCCCATTCAATCATCCTAAGTCTGTTTTCTGTGTTTACAGGGCCCAGGCAAGGCAGGGTGACCTCAAACTTCGACACCAGACAGAGGTTGGTGGACGGGGAGTTGGTGGACAGGTCTTTGTTATATACTTATTAACCACTCAGAAAGCACTCATAACATTCTGTCTTCTCAATATATCAACCAGGAAGGAACACAGGCCTCAGGCGAGACAGAACAACCTCAAACTCGACACTGGACGGCAGTTGGTGGACGCGGAGTTGGTGGACAGGTCTTCATTATACACTTATTAACTGCTCAGGAAGCACTCATAACAGAGGAAGCAACACAGGCCTCAGGTGAGACGGAACGACCTCAAACTTCGACACTAGACAGAAGTTGGTGGATGGGGAGTTGGTGGACAGGTCTTCGTTATTCTGCTTATTAACCGCTCAGAAAACACTCATAACATTCGGTCCTCTCAATCGATCAACCGGGATGAAACACAGGCCTTAGGCGACACTGAACGACTGCAAACTTCGAGACTGAAGAGGAGTTGGTGGACGGTGGACAGCTCTTCGTTATATGCTTATAAACCGCTCAGAAAGCACTCATAACATTCGGTCTCCTCAATCTATCAACCAGGAAGGAACACAGACCACAGCCGAGACAGAACAACCTCAAGATTCGACACACACGGAAGTTGCCTGGGAAGTTGGTGGACCGTTCTTCATTAATTGTGCTCAGAATGCCCTCATACCACCTGGTCTCATCAGGCTGTCAACAGGGAAGGGACACAGGCCTCAGGCGAGACAGAACAACCTCAAGATTCAACACCAGGCGGAAGTTGCCTGGGAAGTTGGTGGACCATTCTTCATTAATTGTGCTCAGAATGCCCTCATACCACCTGGTCTCATCAAGCTGTCAACAGGGAAGGGACACAGGCCTCAGGCGAGACAGAATGATCTCAAGATTCGACACCAGACGGAAGTGGCCTGGGAAGTTGGTGGACCTTCTATACAATAAGAGCTCCAAGTCGGCCAGAAGTTAGTAATTATATTGCTATACCTCAACCATGGCCTTATGTATTGTGATTCTCATCGAATATCTGGAAGTACAGCAATATCTTGCGTGTTGAGCGTATTTTGATGCGCCATCAAAAGATCAAAACCACTATAACTTTACGAGTATTGAGGCGCATCACATTTCGCTTGCACATCTGTGTTCGTAGAATCAATACGAAGCTTTTTCATTTTTTGATGCCCATCGTTGATCGCGACGTCGGGACAACGTTCGGGGGGTCGCAGCGGTGCTCGGGACATTTTTTTGATGGGGGTGATGTCGGGGACACTGTTGAGTATCGGTGTGATGGGCGGCAGGTGTTGTTGATGCGATTACGGTGTTGTGATGGGTGACAGTGATGCCAGCGACCACCGACGACGACAATCGTGACAGCGACGGCGGCGGTGATGGTCAAGGAGTGTCGGGAGAGACAGTGGGGCACTCAATAAAGTTGGTGGACGGCCTTGGGCACTTACCCTAAGTCCCCCACATAAGGGATATAAGAGATTCCCGTGAAATCGCCTTATCCCCTCTAGTTAGAGCCGGAACACCCCCCCCTTCCCTCTCTAACTAGAGGGGTTAGGTGGGCACATTAGGTGTTTCTGCCTCTTCTTCGCCGGGGTTCTGGATATATATATAATTGTCCCTCGCGCGCTTGAATTTTGCTTTTGGACGCCGGTATATAAATCTGTATGGTCGTTGAGCGGTGATTCCTCAGGGGACAAGCTTTTTCAACCAGAGAAACATGCGTCTCGTTCTCCCCTGGACCTAGACTTCCAGTGAGCCCGCACCGGTACCGCACTGCTGGAGAGCCGTCGCACCTCGGCGCTTAACGGTTGGAAGTTTAAGCGCTGAAGGTTGAAAAAACTTCCCACTGGATAACTCTCCGTCGTGCCTGCTGCGCATTACGATCCGCGGGTCTATTTAAATAGGATTCCACTTGGATGAATGTACTGAGATTTCCGGAGGCGATTGACCGGGAGCGATTTTTGTTTTCATCAGCAGCAAGTTGTCAAGTTCCGCATGGGAATTCAAGCTAATTCAAGGTTGTAAACTATGAAACTCTGAAATACCAGCTCCTTTGGGACGCGCATCGCTACGGAGCGGGAATGCTTATGACCGTGTCCGGGACCTGGATACGAGGAGAGATAAGATACCGGAGCCTTGGCTTGCTGGAATTAATGGCTCTGTGCCCGATACAGCGGAAGCTAACCCAAAAAGGAACACGGCGTTGATAATATGCCCGAAAAGTAAATGTTGCGTACATAATCTTCTTCCGGCCGTCATGACCAGCGACGGCAGCTTGGCCGAGATACTGCTGCCACAGAGCAGCAGCGACGAGTCGCAGGCGTACCTCGACCATCTCACCACCTTGTCCCTGCCAACACTCTTGTCCGAGCCCGCCGTTCTGCAGACCCAGTCCCACCACTTGACGTCCAGTCTTACGTCCCTCACCCACACCTCGTATCCCACCTTTCTGTCTCTGCACCAAACTACTAGCTCTCTGTCTACGTCCCTCGCTGCTCTCGAGTCCTCCCTCGGTAACCTCCTCACCGCGAGTCTCCCAACTCTCGAAGAGAGCGCGTCAGGATGGCGGGATCGCACCGAACAGGTCCTAATGGACCGCAGGAAGGCGCGCGTCGTTCTCGAGCAGCACGATAAAATCCGCGACCTGCTGGAAATCCCAATGCTGATCGATACGTGTGTGCGCAACGGCTACTTCGCCGAGGCGCTCTCCCTCGCCTCGCACGCCAGATCGCTGTCCCTCGGGACCTCTTCACCCCCCCTGATCCTCACTTCGGTGCTATCGGAGGTACAAAACTCTATAACACAGATGCTGCTGTCACTCCTTGCGACACTGCACGAACCGAACCGCAAGTTGCCCGCACTGTGGAAGGCCGTCAACTTTCTACGCAAGATGGACGTGTTTGGGTCGTCTCCCGAAGGGGAGGAGCAGATTGCCCTCGCATTCCTCGGTGGACGAGAAGGATGCTTGAAAGCGTCGCTAGAGGGCAATTCGCGGGACATACTGCGCCTCGTTGGTGGCAGCGGGCTCGGAGAGAGGGAAAAGGAAGATATGGCCAAGTTCTTGAAAAAGTATATCGACGTCTGGCGAGAAGGTGTATACGACATCATTACCCAGTTCTCCACCATCTTCCTCGAGCGGTCACCTTCTTCCTCGACGCCCAAGACGCACACAACCCCCTCGGCGCCGCTCTCGTCCCTCCATCCTCTATTAACAACGTACACAACGCACGCGTTAACGGCACATCTCCTTCCCATACTCTCGCAGACACTCCCTCTCCTACCCATCTCCACTCTTCCGTCCCTCCTCACGCAGCTGACTTACTGTGCGACTGCCTTTGCACGTGTGGGCATGGACTTTCGCGGCGTACTCGGCGGCCTGTTCTGTACAGCCGTGGCCAGTGCGGTTGGCGGGGAGCTGAAGCTTGCGGGTGCCAAGTGGGTCGAGAGAGTGAAGAACGCGGTCGGAGATGTGTCCCCACTGTCACCTACCCTCTCTTCCCCGCATATGACGCGAAAGGTCAAATTGGCCCTCCCTTCCGCGTGGATCATTGTATCCTCACTCGCAGCCTCCCCCCCACAACCGTCTACGCCTACCTCTCCAGGCGCAGCCCATGTCCCTCCGCAGATCCTCGCTTCCTATCCCCCCATTGCCGAATATGCCAACGCCTTCCTCGGGACACTCAACGGGCTGCGTCTGCTCGCACCCGTAGAGATCCTGGCTAAGCTGGTCGCCATCTTGGACGATGTTCTAGACCAGAGCGGGGAGGCGCTCCTCGGCTACGTGCGGCGCGTATGCGAAGAGGCCAAGGAACAAGACCAGAAGGTGGCCGTCGCCGCAGGCGAGGTGTATTTCAGCGTATTTGTCCCATTCATCCGGCGCGCGCTGGTGGAGGGCGTATACGGGGTGCCCATGGCGTCGTGGGTCGCGGCGGAGGCGCAGACCGTGGTGTCCGTGAGGGAATGGGAGAGTTGGCTCGCGGGTCGGAAAGAGGCAGAGGATGCTTAACCCTTGTCTCGATTAGGCACGTCGATCGTGATCGGCGAGCGAGCGGAAGTACTCGATTAATAAAAATTGAATAATCCCGCCCCTTTGACTCCTCGCCTCCCACCACCATGTTAAACCGTCTGCAGCGCGCTCGAGGCTTTGTTTTACTGTCCTTTCTCCCTACTGTCTTTTTCTGGGGCTGTGATGTGCTCAATCCGAAGGATATTCCCGACTCGGCCGTCTATACACCGCACCCCTATCTCATTGGGGTGTTTTTCGTGATCCAGGTTGCCTTGCAGGTTCGATTCCGCTCGGAACGCGTCGGCGTCCGAAACACACACGCACAAACAACGCGCTGATCGAAATTGTTTTCCAGATTTATTGGATCAGCAGGTTGTTCGAGAGGCGCTTGAGGCCGCCTGAGCAGGCCTTGCTCTCCCCTGGCCTGGATGATGGCTTCGGCGCCATTCAGACGACCGACACCAGCGATAACGACGGTGAACCGAGCCAAATGGCCTATGTTCCCTTGTACACGGCAGCAAACTTTCTCCTTGGTAAATATAAACCGCGAATCCTCTGCCCCGCTGACACTATATTAAAGTGGGCTCGATGGCTGCCTGGAAGTCAGATCAAGTGGTCATTTCACAGATTTGCATGGCGCTGAATGCTATCTGTCAACTCTATTTCGTCTTTTTCACCCTCCAGCCATCTGGAAAATTCGCATGGAGCCACAAGAACAAAATCACCCATCTCGTTGCTAAAACAAGCCTCGGAATTGCCGTGCTGTATATGTGGCGCGCCTGGGGTGTGATGGACATTGGCGTAGGTTAACCCGAGTTCTGGAAACACTCGTGTCTCAAATTCAGTCCACAGTCCTCTCGCCCTCCCGTCCAACAGAAAGCACATTGCGGGGTCTTCGTCTTGCTCCTGGTATGCGAATGACTCGCCTCGTAAATCGGCTCAGGGCTAAATACTTGCAGGCGTTCGCTTCAGGACCCGACCCAACGCTCGGGATCTGTCTGCTCCTCGATCTCGCGGCGCTCACGGCGGGACACACGACAGACGGATGGAGGTTTGCGTTCTCGTGCATCATGGGCGTCCTCTTCGTCGTCGTTCTCTCGGACGCGTTACTGGCGTGGAAGAATCGCGCTCTCGCTCGAATGCCTGTCGACGTGGAGGCGGAAACCTCGGCGCTTCAGGGAGGATCGGAGGAGATTTGGCTGGAGGATTTCACGACACCGTCCCCGTCGGATGAGGAGCACGCCCATCTTCCGGAGCGTGTTTGAAAGTTGTTGGACATCGGAGGTTGTATTCTAATATCTAATGCGCTAAAAACTTTGTATCCATGTACTTGTTAATCTTCTTGCTCCCGTTAATTCGCATCTACGTCCTCGACGGAGGAGTAAAACTCTTCTATAATCCGTTTTTGCGCCTGGAGCGCCGTCTCACCCTGAAGAAAGTCTCAGGGAGATTTAGGAGCACTGAAATCGAAAGCTGACATCGGTCTCTCCGATAGCCCTCACAACGATGTATTTTCTGCCCGTCAATATTTCTTCAGTGACATCGCCAAAGGAAGCGTCGGATGAAGTGGCGGCAAATGCTTCATGTCCGCCCGTCGCGAGGCCACCAGCCTCTTCAGCAATGACTATCCCTGCGCATACATCCCTGGAAAGAAATCATCACAAGTATTGCCGAACAAGGCCGAAAGACTTACCATGGCCAACATCCAACCTCCCTGCTTCTGGCTTTAGTAGCGCATCAAAGATGACAGAGAGCGCGATAATACCAGTACAAATCGAGACCGCCCTGGGCAACCAGAGCAAAGTTGAGCGCAGCCGAGCCCACGGAGCGCAGCGAATGAGCCATCTTGCCGCCTTCGACATTCTGAGCTGGATTTCCAGCGAGCCGTCCGAACGAGGCAGATTTCGAGGTAATTGTCTTCTCTCCACGATCCGAGCCCCACTCGACAGCTGGCGAGGACTGAGGAGTTTAATTCGAGGCAAGCATGGAGGACAGACCGATAAGTGCTTGGGAGAGCGAGGGAAGGGGTTTCGGCGGGGATGAGAGCGGCAGCTTGAGAGGTTGTCCGTTGCCCTTGGTCAGATGAGAGCCCTGTCCTTTTATTCCAGTGTACTTTGGTGGCCAGGTCAGAGAAATATGATTTGCAAGGCGCATGCACTGACAAGATGGTTGAGGAAGGGGTTGAAAATGACACCGAGGATGGGGCGGCGCTTGTAGATAAGACCGAGAGAAATGCAGACAAAGGGGAAGCCGTGGACAAAGTTGGTGGTACCATCTATCTGAGTAGGTAGGTGACAACATACTCCCTACCGCCAAGACAACGTACCGATGGGGTCGACGCAGAAGGTGGGCTCATCAGTCAGGGGTGGGCGCGATCCCGCAGAATAAGATTCCTCTCCAATGCTTCCTCAGGTTCAAATGTAAACGGCGAAGAGGGAGCCGTCGAACAGACGCACAACTTGAAAGTCGGGTATTTTTGAGCCAGTTCTTTCTTGACGAGTTCCTCTACGCGCACATCGTACTCTGTGACAAGGTCGACCGAGTTCTTCTTCTCGTTGACGTCTTTGGAGGCCGTGGCTGACTGGATCGCGTCCGATCCTTCGAGGATGAGATCGCCTGCGGTCCGTGCGAGAGCGACGGTGAATTCGAGGATGGATTCAAGATCTTGGGGGGACAACTCGGGGACAGACATGGTCGTTGGTCGAGCGAAAGATAAGATCAGAATCAGATCAATCATTTCCCCACGGCCACGCTCATCCGACGCGCGTTCCTCTTGCTCTCTTCCTCCCTGCACCATGTTTTTGACGCGTTCAGAATACGGTACTGTATAATCACATTGCAGTTCATTCGGCGCTCTAATATGCCCCAAAGACCGAGGTGTCAACACCTTTTCGCCCGAGGGACGTTTGTTCCAAGGTTGGTGCCATCTCTGCGCTCTATGCATCCACTAATCTATAAACCCAGTCGAGTATGCCATGGAAGCAATCAAAGTCCGCACATCCGTTTGACTGCACAGTTCTCGCCCTGACTTCTGGCCAGCTCGGTTCGACAACAGTCGGAATCCGGACGCCGCACGGTGTCGTTCTCGCCGTAGAAAAGCGCGTCCATTCTCCCCTCCTCGAGTCCAGCTCCATCGAAAAGATCATGGAAATTGACGCCCATCTCGGATGCGCCATGTCCGGCCTCACCGCCGACGCCCGCACCATGATCGACCACGCACGCGTCACCGCCCAAAACCACTCCTTCACCTACGACGAGAGGATCAAGGTCGAGAGTGTCGCCCAGGCCGTCTGTGATCTTGCGCTGCGGTTCGGTGAGAGTGTGCACGATGAAGAGGCCATGATGAGTCGGCCGTTTGGTGTCGCTCTGCTGATTGCTGGCATTGACGAGCTCGGCCCACAACTGTGAGTCTCGCGTCTGCCAAAAACTTTACGACCTCTGAGGATCAATTTCCCAGATACCACACCGACCCTTCTGGCACCAGTATCCGATACGACGCGAAAGCTATTGGATCTGGATCAGAAGCCGCACAGAGCGAATTGCAGGATAAATGGCACAAGGTCTTTCGAGATCGATCGTTGCTCCATTTTCCATCTAACTTTTCTGCAGCAAATGACCCTTCAAGAGGCGCAGATATTAACACTGCGAGTGCTGAAGCAGGTTATGGAGGAGAAACTGGACCAGCACAACGTCCAAGTCGCTCAGGTATCTTCCTTTGGTCGTCTTTTGTTGTTAGAGCTAATCATCTTGACGCCCTAGGTTACGGTGGACAAGGGCTTCGAGATTTTAGATGAGACAAATCTGAAGAACGTTATCGAGCTCATGTGAATAAACTTTGAAAATGTGAAAGGCTTTCGTTCCAAGCGGGTATGATACAGTCGACTTCTCAATAATCCATGACCCTCGGTTCGACCTGCGCGCCATGGGTTACAAGGAAGTATGGCCGTTTGGCGGGGAAATGGTGTTTGGACCAAATGTGACCTTCCCAAAAAGGCAATGTTGTCGTGCGACGAGAATCTGAAACCCCTTTCTCAAATGGCCTGCCCAGTACCCGACTGGGCACAGAAAGCTTATGATACGGTTTGGCGGGGTGGCCAACCCTCAACAGAACACTTGGCTCGAATCCCCGTCCTCTTGCCCTGCTTTCAAACCCCGTCGAGTCCAACGCCGATCATAGTTCGAGCCGAGTACGAAACAATCTGGCATTATGTTGAAAGTGCCCGCACGCTCCCTGCTAGACATCCGGGTCGCGGCTCCTATGAAGGCGGCCTCGTTATTTATGGTCATCCAGGTCTAGGTAGCGAACCACTTCATACTTACGCTGATTCACTGACGCTGATCCAGGGAAGTCCTTTTGGCTGCGCTATGCCCTGGCGCGTGCCCTGGAAGAGCATGTGCCTGTCATTTTTCATCTCGAGGGAAACCGACATCTTCATTTCGACGATGAAGGCGTTTTTTGCTTGTCTGGGTCACGAAGGCGCGGAGTGGCACATACTATTCCTCTCGTCCTCTGTGACTCCACCAGTGAAATGCAGCATCCCCCTGATTACTTGGTGGCTAATCATGTCAACTCTTTTGTCGTTCAAACTTGTTCCCCTCGGCCTATTTTATACTCTGGCTGGGTGAAGCAACGGTATGTTCGGATATGGCCCATGTCTATGTGGACTTCTGCGGAGGTGAATCAACTCAAGTGCGAAGGTCATTATTTCCTGCTCTCACTTTTTCTTACGTCGTTAATTAGCACCTTACGAACAACTCCTGATGGGTATTATACACCAAACGAAATTTGTGAATATCTCGGTCCGTGCCCCCGAACCTGCATGGAAACTATACTCAAGACTGGCGACCCATGGAAAGACTTTCATCGTGAAAGCCCCCTGGCTTTCGATCGGATGCGCACCCTCTGGACTGCACTGGACAGGCACGGTAATGGGCAACTTCTTCAGGAGGAGAACTTTTACATCTATTTCTTTGTATACCCTACCGACTCGGCGGCCCGCCCAATTCACTCTTTCCAAGGCCGAATAGTCCAACACCGGGTTCCGACAAAATTCCTGGCGTATAAACTCTTCCAGCCTCAGGTTGATGTTCATCGCCCAATTGAAGAGCTGCGCCTACTCCGTGAAATGTTTACCCCAGACCTCGAAAGGAATTCCTTCCGGGATGAGGTTCTGGGGGGCCAAAGTCGATTCCAGTCCACATCGGCCTTTCATACAGGTGTACAGGTCCTTGAAGCTCTCTGTCTCCCCGAGTTGCTACATCACCCTCTACCGTGCCACATGGCCGATGACTCTACTGTCATCCTTCCAAAGGATGTCCGAATTTTGGACTGGCGGCTCGATGGCCGGTGTCCCCACTCCCAATCCACCGCCCTTTGGATCATCCCGACTTGGTTCTCCGATTTTGACGCCATCTTGTTCGCGGAGGATCAGTCCTCGACGACATTCTTGCGCGTTGCTCTTACAGGTGGCGATCCCCTACGTCGTCTCGAGGGAATCGCGAATGTCTGGTCCCAACGCCCGCCCGGTGACGGCCTGGAAGCAGGTGTATGTCGCTTCATCTTTGTTGTCTCGTCGCATGAGATGGGCAGACAATTCGTGGAACGGCAGGACACCATACGGCTGGAGGCACCGAGTGCATACAAGGACAGTCACCGTGACCCCAAAATGGGGGTGCCGATTGAAGTTCAGGTCGGGTACGCCATTGCACCCTTCTTGTCCGAGAGAGAACGCAGTTTCGTATCGGTAGGTTATATCATCGCGTTTTCGTGTCGCTTACCTTGCGGGGGTTTAGGATGCCTCACAACAAGAAGGACGGAGACTGGACTGAAATGCCCTCCTTGCGTTGGTTTGTAACGGAGCGAGGGCAGAGAGAGACGTTGGCGTTGCGCAGACCAGCGAAATCCGGAACAAATGCAATTGTCACAGTACGGTCATTCAGACTTATCGTTCTCCGTAGTTGACGTAAAGAGCTGGGGTTTGAAAGCAAGACATCTTCGCGCTTGATTTCTTGACTTTCAGCTGAAAGACCGATTTATTTTATTTTTGTAACCCACTTGTCTCCAGTGTGGTCTACGTACATTTATTTCATGCGACCCTTCGTGTTTACTTCAAGCTGCGTTCGCAGAGGGATCCGAATCAAATATCACAGCCTCTGTGGACCATCAACGCACCTCGCAATACATTCAATCTCGAATAACACGTCCTTTGGCAGCCGCGAGACCTCGACACACGACCGCGCGGGCTTGTGAGCGCCAAAAACACGCGCGTAGATACCGTTGACGACCCCGAAGTCGTCCATTGATTTGAGGAATACCTTGAACACGCGTGCATTAGAGATGTTGTACTTACTTCAGTTGCAGGGTGTAGACATACGGTGGTCTTGACGACTTTGCCTAGCTCCGATCCGCCCTCCTCGAGCACGGCTTTCATGTTCTTCAGCGCCTGCTCGGTTTGTTCCTCGATTCCGCCGCTGACCACCTCACCAGTCGCGGGGTTCAGCGGGATGCTGCCCGAGCAGAAAAGCAGATCTCCAAGCTTGATTGCCTATCGCGATGTGGGTCGGTCGCGTCGCCACAAAGCAAGCCAAGATCTGAGATGGGCTCACTTGAGAGTACGGGCCAACCGCGGCAGGGGCATCTGTGCTAAACTTCAACCAGGTGAGTGGAACTTGGATCCGGATACGCACTCGAGGTAGAAACGACGTTCAGGGTAGCCATTTTTCTGAATCGATGAACGTGGGTAACAGGTCGCGGTACTATGCGAGCGAAATTCGTGGAAGTGGATAATAATTTCGAGGTGCAGATTCGGAGCATTCGGAGGAAGACGCGAGTTTCTTCGGCCGACCTTTCGCGCTTGCCGCCTATGATGCCGCCACCAGCCTACGATGCCGCTCTCTGCCGCCACCATCGCCGCATGCCGTGGTAGTTCATGTCGATAGTAATTCGAAGGACACGCGAGCATATCCATTACTAGGTTGACGAAGGGCAGCGGAGTCGCCGCGAAGGCGAGAAATTCGGTAGTAGTCGGAGCTCGGTGCGCATCAAACCATCGAGAGCTACATATCACATAAGCACGGGAATCAAGGAGTTGAGGAAACGCCAATTCGTACTCAAGATGGGACTGGGGGGACTCCTCCCTCAGAATGAAAAGGCCATGAACTAAAACAGAGGAATTAAATAGGAGGTGGCTGTACGTACACCATCAGTAACTTCTTTCGGCCGATACCTCCGGTGCGTTTGCCGCGAAGACCGACGCCTATTGTGCGGACCGAGCTTCGACCTCAGCATCGCGTGGAAGAGCGCCACAATCCACAACGCAAAAGTCCAAGAAAGGCAATAAAATCGTTCCACACAGAAATTCGGAAACCGTCTTCCAAATCAATCGTATGCATCGGTTGTACAAAGAGAATACCCGTAAGTAGTAGTTAAAATGTATTAGTTAATGCGCGTTGTCGTATGTGTATGGGAGGAATATGCTGATGGTGCTAAAAGACACATTAGATCGTACCCCGCCGACTAAAAACAGAGATAGTAGTATACAGCTAGTATGCGAATGGGATTGGAGTGTCGTTTGTCGTCGTGGAATTGGGATAATGAGGATGCAAGCAAGGGTGGGGGTCCAGCGAAAGCGAAGACGAAGCAAGGCTAGGATATGCGAAAACAACGTGGTATGTGTGCGTGTGCAGATGGGCGAAAAATACAGTTTGAATGTTTTGAATGGGACCGACCAAAAGGATTGTGTGTGTTGCTGTGGCATGATGTGGAGCGCTGGGATCGGGAGGAAGGGGAAGGGATACAGTTGGGGTATCCCTTGGGTACGTGGCGTGCTGGCTAGCAGCGTAGATATCATACAAGTTTCATGGTCTTGAGGTTCCCTTTGATAATGATATCCCGCACTGTGGAATTGATCAGAAAAAAAGAGACACCAGTACTTGGAATGGACACGAACCATTGGAAATGATTGTTGCTGTCCGTAGTGTGTCAGTGACGGCCGTTAGATGGACTAGAGCAAAAGGGAGTCAGATTGGCACCTCCTCGGTAGAGCTCACACGTACTGTAAAGCTCGCGCTCCTTGTTAGGCGTGACTGCGTGGTGTAATGCGCCAAATTTATTCCGGAAATCTGGATTTCGCAGTGTGAATCGGGACACATAATCTCGCGCGGGAAGCACAAACATTTAGAAACCGAGTCGTAATCATTTGGCCGGTCGCCATACGAAATCATGTGGTGATTGAGGCGCACCCCAGCGTCCAGCTTGGCCTAGTCCAGGTGAGCCACGAAGATATGTAGATCGTGGAAGGGTTTACCTGAAGAAGATCGCACTTGTTCAAGAATAGCACGATATTGACCTTGGCTAGCAGTTTATTGGACACTACTGCTTGCCAAAGCTGCAGCGAGTCCTCAACTCGGTTCACATGCGGGTCCTGAGGGATGGGGTTATTTTCCAGGACTAAATGAATTGTGTCGGGAGCTCACCTCGGCCAAGACTTGGTCAAAAGCAGAGATAGGTGCGAGGAAGATGATGGCATTAACTGATATAAATTTTAGCGCAGTTCCTCCGCTATAAACATCTGGATGACTCACTGTCCTCAAAATACGGAGCCCAGGCTTGTCGCTGGTTCCTGGCGCCACCAACGTCGTATATTTTCCATTGTACGCCGCGATTGCTGCCGGAAGAAATTGAAAAGGTGTGCTCAACAACCCCCATCGTCTTCAACCGGGCTTTCAGCACGTCAGCTAGTAACAGCTTAATTGACTATCATGGAGCAGCCGGCGGTAAGTACCCACCATCAGTTGGAATATATTTTTTGGCCGTGATCCGAGGAATCTCGTCGAGGTAGCTGGGAAAGAGAAGCGCGCGTCAGAGGAAGGAAGCGGAAGCACAGCGAAGAAAAAGATGCTCACAACCCACTGCTTTCCTGCAGTCGTATTCGCTTTTCCCGAAGGCGTTCCTTGACATTTTGGTCTCGCCACATTTCCTGCATGGACGGGGCACAGGCGTGGAGCGTGTGGACAGGGTCATCCGGGTCTTCCCACCAACCTTCGATTTCGCCGGAATGAGCGCTCTTCGGGCTTTTTGACCTGCTGCCCAGCGAGAAAGCCTTTTTCCAGTTGGTCGAAGTGTGCACGGTGACCTCCTTTGCCTTGCCGCCGCCGCCATTGCTGCCTGTTGGTGAAGGTGTCGCAGTAGATGAAGTATGGCCGTTCAGAGGCGAAGGGGTGGATGAAGGTTTTGTCGGCGGAATTAGTATCGTGGGCGTAGGTCGTCCGATTTGGCCGTTATTAGTGTACGGTGAGTAGGGTTGTGGAGCAGCAAAGCTCTCCCAGGGACCAAAGTGTGTAGCTTCGTCTTCGTCAGGAGAGGAAAGAAGCCGAATTAAGCGATCCTCAAGTTCCATTAAAGGTTGCAGTTTGCGCCGGTAGCCCTCATAGTTTGGGACCTTGGTTCCCGATATTGCAGACGGAGGTCGGCCGTTGGAGGAGATTATTACAGAGGCGGTCTCGAGTGAATCGTCGTGTTCATCGTGCTCGTCGACGGTGTCCATCTCTGGCTGCAGCGCATCCAGAATTCTGTGGCGAACGCGAAATTTAGTCTAGGCAGACGTCGCGAGCGAAGATACGGGACCTTCTGACGGATCGCACGAGATTAAGATAAATTACCGCGCGCCATGCAATACGCTCCGCGTGAAAGGCCGCTGGGGTGTGCAGCAATTGAAATTCTGAGGGGATGCATTATCAGTACGGGGCAAATGAATGGACATGTCCGGGCAGGCGTCCTAATTCGGCGGCGGATAACGCCAACTCGGCAATAGGACATTCCATTGCAATGTTCTAGGAACGGAAGCAATACGTGTCCGTGTCCGCCCAACGACGAGGACATTGAGACGAGAAAATACTCACGCTTGAGACATGTGCTCTTACCCGATTCCGACCTAGGCGGCGAGCGGATGAGCGCCATTGGGGCGAACGGCGCAAAGCACTCACTGGCCGAGTAAGAGGACCTGGACCTCTGCGCGATTCTTTTTACGGTGGTTGCGCTCGTGCCTGATCATCTCGTCGATGCCGTCGGAGACCATTTTTGCGTCGGTGGCGGCCTTGAGTCTCGATTCGCGTTCATCGAGGGTCTCGTTTGGCGGGGGGCGGAGGGCAGCGGCGAGAGGGTCAGAGAGGGACCTCCTGCGGCGTAACGCGGGCTCTGCTGGCTGGCCCTTTGGCTTGGGCATAACAGACAGAGACTGAACTGAATAAGTATGCAGGTTGGACGGCGATTGTGGCCAGGGATACCTGTGGAATTAAAGGCGCGCAGGGGAGAGGGAGAGGACGATGGACGGAAATAAGGAAGGGAAAGCTCCAGGCGCCGAAATCGTTAATGAAGAAGAATTCTTGAAAGAAGTCGTTCTGTGATCGAGCACATGACGGGGACCGCTATATCGGGCATTGTGCCTTCGTTTAGTTCCTCAACGCACCCAGCGTATACAAGTCCTCCGCAACCCCCTCCAAGCTCCTCCAAGTCTAGGTCAACGTCGAGAAGCAACCAAGGAAGCAGGAAGCAACTGAAACAAGTCTCTGCAAAACCTCCGTCAAACATATCTCAGTTTGTCAGTCTTCTGTAACTGCTATCCTCCCAAGTCTGGCCTGCCGAAGTATGCCACCGGACCCCGGTCGAATCCTCCCTGAACGTGTGCTCGCGATCGCCAGAACTCGGGCTGTGTGATTCCGCTCGCTAATCTGCCCATGAAACTGCTGATGATGGGTTGTTGCCATCGCTAAACCCCGTCCGGAACCCTACACCGTCGCTCTTCGCTCCTGCCTTCATGTTCTCTGTCTGTTGACACTTTTCCTTCGTTTTTCGCTATGCCTGCTTTGAGCTACCGCTCTCCGGGGCCGCAGGGCTCTTCTTTAGACCTCCGTAAGCCCGTCTTGCTCCCGTGTCGATCAATCCCACGCTCACCTGAACGATCCAAAGGCGCGCCGGCAGCGCGGGGCGCTTCATTTTCTTCTTCTCTTCGTTCTTTTATTCCTTCTCCTAATGCTGGTGCTATCCGGGGTGGTGAGTTGCCTACGATGCCCGATGCCACCTGGGAATGATGTTCGCTGACAACCCGAATGTCATGCAGTACAGGAGCCCGCGGCTCGGTCTGGTGCGTTCAACGGTACTGCTTTTCAACTGGCCATCCATCATATCTGTGTATTCACTGGCAACACAGATGACATATCTGCCTCTCGGTCAACTTATGCAGATGCAGATGTAGATGCAGAGAATTCACGATCACTTGTGCGTCCTTTATAACACCGGGTTACCAACACCCACGCCGTGGAATCCATCCTTACTATGAAAGCAAAGGACCCACCTGTCTTTACTAACAAACGCGACGACGCTGGTGTCTCCGCTCACGGTTCTGGTGGCGATGCGGGAGGCAGCAAGTCCGCTGCCCCGTCGACCAAGGATGACGCCTCCGCCAAGTCGTCAACCTCGGACGCCACCTCTGGCAAAACCGGTATGTTGATTTCGCTTAACCCTCGGCTCATACTTACTTTTTCAGGCTCTGCTTCCCCTTCCTCGAACTCGGCGGCTGCTGGCGGGCCTAGTTCGAAGGACAGAGACAGTACGTTCCAATCTACTGTTCGAGATGTTCCGTGTTCTCATTATTCATCCTAGACTCTGGTGCTGCTGCCAAGGACTCGACCACTCAGGCTCAGGAAACCACTTCGACCGAGGCGGTGAAGACCTCGTCCGATGTCGAGGCGGCGACGTCCACCGAGGCTGTTGCCACGACCTCGACCGCAGCTGCAACCACCTCCACTGAGGACGCGACGACTTCGACCAATGCTGATGAGACCACGTCCACTGAGGCTGTTGCGACCACTTCCACCGACGCTGCGGCAACTTCGACCGAGGATGTCGAGGCCACAACTTCGACGGAAGCTGTTGCTACTACGTCGACGGAAGCGGCGACGTCCACCCAGGCTGTTGCGACGACCTCGACCGCGACTGCCTCCACTGAGGACGCGACGACTTCGACCAATGCTGCCGAGACCACGTCCACTGAGGCTGTTGCGACCACTTCCACCGACGCTGCCACGAGCACTGTGGACTCGACTACTGCTACAACCTCGACTGATGCTGCTACGTCCACCAGCACCGAAATCTCAACTGCTAAGGCTAAGGCTACCAAAACCACTCGGCCCGCATTCACGAAAACCGCTACGCCGACTCACGTCGCCATCGTCGACCCTCTTACTTCGGACGTTCTCAACCCTCTAACTTCGCTTCTCGGAGGACTTGGAGGAGGCGGAGGGCTTCTTGGAGGAGGGCAGACTACGAGCACGGAGACTCAAGCCCAGGTCACTTCAACTATCACGTCGCAGGCCTCATCTTCAACGGACACTGGCATTGGAAAAATTATTCCTCCCATCGTCGTCGACCCCATTACGTCGTTACTCTCCGTCTTGGACCCGGGAAACAAGGACACCACGACCGCGGACGCCGCCACCACCACCACCAAGGACGCTGCCACCACCACTACGACCTCCACTGACTCGACTTCGACCGGCACTGGTGCGCTTGTCTTTTCTTTTTCTCCTTCGTGTCTCATTTGTTTATTGCTAGGCGGTAAAACCGGAGGTAACGGTAGCAACGGGAAGGGCGGGGACAGCGGGGCAGGTTCCACGGACACGACGTCTTCTGATGATTCCTCTGCAACCACGAGCACCGCGGACGCGGGAACGACGTCTACGGTTGACATTGACACGACCACTTCGACAGCTGCGCTTCGCGAGACCACGACCGCTGCTGGATCGACTGCGACGCAGGGTGTTGCGGGTCCGGGTCCGGGGACTGGTTCGGGCGCAGCCGCAGGCTCAGGTTCGGACAACCAGAACTCCGAAGGGGCTGGCGGAACCTCTATCGCGACGTCCACGGCTGCCACTGCGACGGGCGGCGCTGGAGGATCCACCCCTCCTGACAACTTGGGAAACGGTAACACTGGAACTGGTAACGGCCAACAAGGCGGAGCTCCTCCGCCCGCCGTTGGGGGTAGTTCTCCGGCTGCTACCGGCCAGACTCCCACGGCTGCCGCTTCAACGCAGACTACCGCCACCGACCTGTGCGTCCGGTTGATTTCCTTGAAAATTCACAGACTTAGTATGTTGCTTAGACCGGCCGCGACCTTCACCGGCCTCCCGGGTACTGGACTTCCTGTACCCAAGCTCGGAGGCGCAACGGGCCCCAGCGGCATCGCGTGAGTGATCCCTTGCGGTTGTCCTCCGCGAAACACTAAATATTTTCCAGTGTTCTACCTGTTGGATTGCCTGTCGGGGGCGTAAGCACTTCTTTCAGCGCAAGCGTCACTGTCGTTACAGGAACCACTGCTGTTCCCGTAACCGTCAGTGGAATAGCCACAGTCAGTAACTCGTTGTTTACCTCGACCTCGACCTCGCTAGTACCTGTCGCAACCATAACTGGTCAGAGCAATGCTTCCCAGTAAGTTGCGGATGTTTGAATCACCGAATTGTTGTTGACATACACGAAAAGGTCTGGTAGCAGCACCAACAAAACCGTCGCTGTTGCTGGCGGTGTCGTGGGCGGGGTTATTGTTCTCCTCGGTGCAGTCCTGCTCTGGTTCTTCATTCGCAAACGCAGGAACAACCAGGCTCTCTTCTTGAGCTCTCGCCCCGATTCTCCGTTCAGAGATGTCGAGCGATCGATGCCGAGCAATGTACCCACGTTTGCGATGGTCAACCCTCATTCTTCGGCTCCCGCTTCGATCCCCGCGATCGTTGTGGACGCCCCCGAAATGTCCGAGGCTCCCCGCCGCCAACCGCCCAACCTCCATGTGCACAAGAAGCCGTCGCCCAGCCTTACCCAGCGGGAGTTGGCTGACCTGATCGACCCTGCACCTGTCAGCGCCGCGCCTGCTTCCTATGTCCTCGATGTCGACGCCCCCACTTCGTCCGTGGCCTCCATGGCCTTTGACTCGAGTACTTTCGCGCAATCGCTCGGCAAAGACCCCGCATGGGCGGCCGTCCTCGCCCCCACGGCGTCGGCCAATCCCTTCGAGGACCCCGTGAACCCCTTCGCGGACCCTCAGCAACCCAAGACGCGCGTGTCGGCAATGCCTGAAGTTCCCAAACACCTCCGCATGTCGACTACATCTTCAACTCTTTCTTACCACGGGGGTTTCGCTATGTGAGGTCGAGTACCGCGAGTGCTAGCACTTTTGTTGTCGAACCTTTACCTTTATGTACGCTGCCGGAACATCTATTTTCCTTTCTTCCAAGGACTGTAAGTTAATTTGCGTATTCGAGAAGTGAATACAAATAATATATCGTGTGCGGAATACATATACATACTTGCGTACCTGACTGTTATTTGTGTTCCTGAACTTGCTCGCCTTTGCAATTCCAGAACAAATGTTTTGCGTCCGTTGTGCTTTTTTTTTATACGCCAAAATGTTCGGTCGTTACAAAAGTAAAGACCAAAGTCACTCTCGCTCGGCCCGACGGTCCGCAACGCTGCTTGTCCCTCAAGTTTCAACCAAGTAACAACTCTTCAACTCTCTCAGTACCAATCGCGCGTCTTCATCCTTGGCTTCAGCTCTTCGTCCAAAACTTCTATAGCACTCGCCCGTCGTTTCCCGACCCTTCGATGGCCTTTGTCGGACTACGTCAGTGAACTAGTACTGTGGACAGCGAACGCACAAATGCCGCGTACCCTTAGCCATCTCCGTTGATTGAAGACGCACCGTTCACGGCTTGCGTCCCAACCCCTGTCGGACGGTTTCTGCGGAGTGCCGCTGCCAGCATTCGACCACTGGGCACCCAAATTCCGACTGTTCGTAATTTCTTTCATAAGTTGGTGGTGCTCGGCAGCATAAATAACTGCCAAGAGCATCTCGTCCTCAGACATCCTATCAGACTTTGAGGCGAGCTCCAGTTCGATATCTTCCGGTGCCCTTGAATTTATTTTCAAGCCAATTTGAGGTAAAGTGTTGACCCCAGAAAGTATTGTTTCTCCCGCGGCAACCTACCTCATGTTGGGTATACTCCATCTTCCCATTCCCGGCGTCCTTTGTCCAGTTCACCTTTTCGGACCTTCAGTTTACAGTACCTCCACCTCTTAGTTTACCCCTAACGGCGGCCAGCCGCTGGTCTCTGACCCCGTGTTCCCTTCAGGTAGAGCGGAGACATGGAGGTGACTTATTATTCCTCCACGCTAAAATAATTGGCTCCATTCCAGATGATCTTTCCGAAACCCTCGAGGTTGAACCAAGCCGTAAACATAGGTCTTCTCGGCCGCGGGCAAGTACATCAGGAGAGTTCGCCCTTCAATCCTTACGCAACGACCTGCATCCGGTTTGTCAACGGACGCTCCTTTCATTTCCCCATTTTTGTTGAGAATCTGTTTTGGAACGCCCTTCAGGTATAAAAGGCGCGCAGAAATTACTATAACGAAAATGCTGCTTTTCACAAGCTTCATCGCTTTCGTCTGCGGAATAGCTTCAGGTCCAGTTCCCTTGCCGAGTATATCGCACCCATCTCATCCGTGTCTCAATAGCCGTGCCAGATGCTTTTTTTAAGCGGGATGCTTATGACCGTAGCCTCTTGAAGAGATCGTTCTATCCCAGCATGCTAAATGTAGGTGCCCACAACACCCTTACGACCACCATCCCACCGGCATCTGTAGACCAGTTGTGTGCTTGCTCCTGAGACTCCCAGCGGTACGTGACTACATTTCATCCCCACTTACTACTATAACTTCTTGCAGAGGACTACACTGCTAACCCTGTGCTTATTCAAACCATTTCGCCTTCCCCCTCATTGCCAACCGTTTCCTCAATAGCCCGTTCGCGTCGACGTCACGGAAGGCCAGATGTGAGCTAGTCTTTTTGTCCTCGGTTTAGTATTCAATGCTGAACTTCCTCTGTAGTGGAGTAGCCTTCACCGTGGATATTGGAGTGATGGATGTCACCACCTGCAAACCCCTTACTGGCGTCTGTTTCCTGCGCGGTCCATTAAAAAGCCACCTCTGATTATCGCACGAATAGGTTATGGTTGAAATTTGGAGCCGTGCGCATGATGTCTTGAATTCGACCTTGATCACTGACCCTTATTGCGTTTGAAGCGAACGCTATTGGAGAATATGGAACCACTTTCCTTCGTGGCGCCACCACAACCGGTACGCGTGGCATCCGTCACTAGAAATAATTTGAATTCGCCTCACTATTTTATCTGTCTAGGGTCAAACGGAATCGCGGAGTTTCAGACCATCTTCCCGGGCTATACAAGCGACAGTGCAAACCATTTGAACATTTTGGTTCGCTCTTCGTCCTCCGAGTCTTCCAGCGTCGTGCATTTTGGTCGCCTGTTTTTCACGGATCCCTGGAGCGGCGAGTCCTCTCTCAACACCTATACTTTTAGCCTAACCGAACGATGCCCAAGATATCATCGACATGTACACGGTCGACGGCTACAACGAGAACACCAATACCAGAGTGAGGAACGCCAATGACCCCGTTTTCGCTGTAGCGAATAAGGGCGGGTTTAACAGCATTATTGAGTGAGGCGTATAATTTTATCACCCGTCCTTGGTCCTCATAGTTTCCTCAGTATCGAGGAGATCAACGACGACTGGCCTGAGGGTATCGTCGGCTACATAAGTATACCGCTCCCACCCTTCTGGCGAATGGCTGGAATTGAATGTTTGCCACAGCCGTCGGTGTTAACCCGAAAGTAAATGTCGCCTGAGGTGAGCAAAGGAATACTCCGGAGTGATACAAGATTCTACAAGTACAATTATCTGACATGGTATGTAGCGATTATGACGATGGGATCTGTTGTAAACGCGTCTTCAACTCATCTAAAAGTGTTACCGCGGGGTCTTCATGTTGATCCGCAAATTCTTTGATAGATTTCTCGGCCTGCCCTAAAGCATCGAATTCTGGTGAGATCTTTACACCTGCAAAAACAGTCAGTGAGACAATGAGCGCAAATGTTGCTTCAAAACTCACCGAGGATGGTTTGGCGCATTTGTGTGCACAGGCGCTTGAATGCGAGGCGATTGTCATGCAAGATGTTGGCGACGCTTTCTTTGAAGAGATTGCGTATGTCAACGTTCATCTGGCCATACAATTGAGAACGGTGATTTTGGATGAATTCCCGATTCATCTAGGCGTATGGTATATCAGTTGACGCCAACCAAGTATAGAGCAAACTTGCCGCCTACAAAACATAGGAGTTAGTTTATAGAAATCAGCTGAAACTCTTGAAGCTCAGACAGACCTTCATGCGTTTGTACATGCCATTGCCCTTCTCTGCGGAAACCTTCGTGTACTGCGGCTTCAGCAGCCTTTTCATCAAGGGTTCCCATGTGCGGCTGCCTTGTCGTTGGGCGGTTTTTGTCGCGTCCATGTTTGCCACGTGGAGGGAGGTCATGAACGTTTCGATCCCGAGCGATTTCCGAACAGAGGGATCATTCGCTATGTAAGTTTGAAGAATGAATATCTATCGCGTTTCGCGAAGACTTGAAGAGAAAGCACTGACAAACACTTTTGACGGTGTTAATGAGATCCTCTTGGATCTCTTCCGCATAGTCTTTGATACGGAGGGGAGTGAGGTTGTTCCTGATTATGCGTGAGGAGTTGCGTTGACAGGGAGTGGTAAGGCAATTACACGGCAATATTCCAGTCCCTGTGGTATTGGAATGGGTCAAGGACTCGTCACTTTCGACGTCAGACGAGGTAAGCTGACCTTTGAACGAGGGGAAGAATATCTTTGGTTAAATCAGCATTCAGGTTCCCAGTCTCATATTGCCCCTCTTGTCGCATCATGGCTCTGCATTGATCGACTCAGCCGACAATACCTCATCACACGAGGATTTTTTCTCACCGGTACTGGTTCCATTTCTTGGCTTCATGACTTTGGAAAATCGAGGGACTTTTCCCTTCAGCCTGTCGAAGCGTTAGTCGCGCAACGGGAGCCACGGAGACACATACATCGGAGACAGCGGCATCTACGATGACTAGTAAGTCATCATACACATTCTCAATAGCAGCCACCATCTCGTTGAGCCTGGTTCCACAACGCTGCAAACAAGTCAGAACAAATTGTTTCAAGAACCAGGGCTCCGCGGACCTGTTCTAGGTCATTGATCGCATTTTGCACCGTTAGAGCGGTAGCTTGGTTCCCCATTGGGCTTACAGAGAACTGGGTCGAACTGGTGCGAGAGAGAAACTCGCAGAAATGAGAAACCACGGCGATGGCTTCTCCCAGGTTACGACGTTCCCCGTGCGATTCGAAGTAACTTCGCAGTTGCGGGATGCCCGTCTGGAACTGTAAGACAGCAGAAGACGGATCAACGTGAACGACAGACCTCTCCTGCTTCGCGAAAAATGATCGGGTCATCCAGATCGTCCACCTGGAGAAGACGCATAAAGTCTCGGCTACCTGGGAATATTCAGCAACTTCTACGACCAATGCGATAAAATAGCTATCCACCAACGCAGAAGATAGGGATGGGCGGGACGGGTGTATCGGCCGTTAATCGAGAGAGATCACGATATAACTGGGCGTATTTGTCCTGTGTTAGTTTGGTGTCAGCGTCCAGTGGGGGTGATGCAGGAGGCAACCTGTAGTGATTCTGAGACGATTTCAGAGCGGCCAATCTGGAAGGAATCAGACATGGGAATACGGAAGAGGACACACAAACAGCCCGTAGACGATTTATTTCCTTCGTCTTTATGGTCCTCTTTTGGGATAGTGCGGTCATCTACGTCCTGTCAGCCCCACTCCGCGGTATCATAAATAGGTTTACTTGTTCCCGAATTTTTTCGAGGGCCGCGGAAGCGTTCTTTTTCGCCCTCGATTTTTCCTTCTTCTCTCTTTTTTCCCGCAGAGCGTTCAACTCTTGGGTGAGCGCCAGCGCATCCTATAGAAATTTGAGTAAACTTTGATGTGTACGAAAACTGTATAACCTGGTTGAGATCATCAACGATGGCTTGCTTCGTCGGTTTGAGCGTGATTTCGTTACCGCCGATGGGGTCCTGTTAAAGAAGTCATTGGCAGTCATAGGATGCACGGGAAAACGGCAACATGCATCGGCGCTGGTCAGAGCGATGAGGATAGATTTCTCTTGAATCCGGCCGTCTATGATAGTCTGAGATAAACTAGAATCATTTCAGAAGAGGCAAGTGAAATGGGGGGAAGATGTACTGCTTTTGGAGATAGGCATGTATGTCCTGTAACGGGAAGATATAAACAACGAAGTACGATCTAGAAGAATACTGGGCCACTGACGCGATCATCCTTGGCCCTCGTAATACCAGCCACTGGGTGAGATATAGGGTGAGTGCACATGTTATAACGCCACTACTAACCGAGACAAATGGCGTCGGCAGTTTTGAGGTATTCATTTGCCATGGTATCACGAGTGTTATCGACGTCGCCATGGCCGGGGAGGTCTACAAGTGTAATGCCAGTCGAAAGAACGTCGAACCGCCCCATTATCTTGACGCTGAGGGTAATTTAGACTAGAACATGCCAGGAAAAGCAGGACTAACATTTTCACGAGCGGCCAGAACTGCCAGCGCATAAATTGAGATTCGGGAATGCAAATCGCCATTGACTCACTACGCGGGTGTCCGAGCCAGCCAAAGCTGACGCTAGGAACTGTTCCAGCTGGGATCCCAAGAGTCGGTGGACCAACTTTTAAAGAATCAAAGAACGACAAACCTCCTTTTGGAAATTCACGTCCTTCTGGGCGGCGAAGATTTTAGTTTGACCGAGGTAATCTTGAACTACGGGATCATTCAGGAGCTCTTCGACCTTCCAGCTTTTCTCCGAAACATTTCGCAGGCTATTCCCGTCATCACCGCAATTCTAACGCGATGAAGGTAAAAGACATACTGCGGGTAAATCTGGAAAGCCCCGAAGTGGTTAGCGCAGCGAGGGGGAGGGAGGACACGCGCGCACTCCATAGATCTTTTGTCGGGCTTGATATGCTGGAGAAAAAGCGGTGTCGGTGACCTCTTCCTCCTTGTCGACGGTCGTGTCGGTCCTACGCGCAATAATGAGAAGGATTGTCAATCAGGGAATGGTGCCCGACATACACGTCCTCGATAAGGCGACCCAGATCCTTGCGAAAAGTCCGGTTACATGGAACAGTATTGGAGGCTAGCATAACTTACTTTCGCCCACTGTTCTCGAGAAATAAACTCGACGACGGCTTCGATAGTCGGGACATCTTGCAAAGTATTGGCAAAAACCCAAGACCAAATAAATCGCCAGACCAACCTCGGTACGAGATCTCAGTAGTAACGGCGGTGCAAGCGCCCTGTCAGATAAACATTAGAAGCTATTCGAGTGCAGCCAAATGGTACGTACCGACGCTGACGCCGACAAAACCCGTTGTTCCAACAACGCATTCACAAGCGTGGACTTGCCGGCCTGCGTTCCAATTAGTCGCCCATTTTTGCAGAATTGAAGATGGAGCAAACCCCTTGGGTACGGTGAGCACAATTCCTACGACGGGAACGAAAACGCACCACATACCTGTGCGCCCAAGAATAGCGACTTTGTACGGTCTCTGCACGGCTTTGCCTTTCATGTCTGCCGTCGAGCGGCTCCATTCGTCTCGCAGCTCGGTGGGCAGTGTGAGGCTACTCAATGTCGCCTCAAAGGCGTTGAGCAGTGGGAGGAGGTATTCTTTGAAAGACTAGTTATAGAATGGCAGTGCGTGTATCGGAGAACGAATATTACCGTACGCTTTTGGGCAGAAGGCCGCGGAGGCGCGTTCATTTCGACATCGTCCTCCGTCATTTCCGTCTGTGCATAGTGAGAGGATGGTCGAGGAATGCAGAAGTGTATACCAATGAAGATTCAGTGGTCATCTCGCCAAGGGTCGTGGAGAAACGAGAAACGCGTTCGTGAAAGGGCGCGAAGATTTACAGGATAAGCGCCCATGCGGTAGGCTCGATTGGGAAAATCTCAATAAGCGCTCATCACTTGCTCTCACGTTGATTTTGAATCCCTTCGAATCGTCGATACCTTCGACCTCTATCCTTGGCAGACATACCTTAGAAGCTCTTTGCTGGTAATCTTTATCCACCTGGGACTTTCCAGCACAAACTAGTCGTCGACACAACGAGGTCGTGTATGCCACTGCACGCGTACCGTTGAGATCAGAGAAGAGTTGGATACAATGGACGACGGGTATTCATGGTAAAGTTGTGGCAAAATTTAAACTTGAAGGAAATCGCGAGATACTCCAGACTCCGGTGGATACACTTTCTTTTGAGGGTTGCGGGTATCTGCGGGACAATTTTGCTCCCTCCGTCTTGTTCCGTCTTTTCCGGAGCGGCGCTTTACGCAGAGCAAGCTTTGCTTTTCGTTTTCGTCTCAGTTTACTGACTTACTCTTTCCGTGCACTTCCGTCTCTGGTACCGCTCGGAGTCC